>MU162353.1:8839-26703 GCA_015888305.1 Antheraea pernyi
TATATATATATGTACCTCCTCAAATAACACTCTGTGTATTGAGATGAATGCGACCTGAAATAAAAGTATACAAATGAAAAATTAACTAAGAAACATCTTCATTTAAAACTTTTAATATGTACTAACGTTTTATCTATTCTTTTGATATATAAAATGATCTAATTGCTCCTTATTTTTACCTTACATTAAATTAAATGTAAGAAAACGTATCGAAGCTCCTTAGGGGTTGTCCATTAATCACGTGGGATGTTTTCGAGGGCTTTGTGACCCCTCTCTCCTCCCCTGGTACAACACGAAATCTTTCAAAATTGTATGTTGGGTATGAAAGTGTTGGACATATTAAAAAAATAAAACAATTTGCTTTATTATTATATTTAGTGGATATTATTATTACATTACATTTCGAAATGTCAATACTAAACAACTGTATATCGATTCGTGGATTTTAACATATAGAAGAATTGTGTCATATTTTATTCTAGAAATATTGCTTGGAAAAAGTTATTATGTTTGCCGAAATACCCTCTTCCCGCCACGTGATATTTAGTGACGTTAGGCTTGCTCGGCTCCCCCCTAAATACCTGATTTAATTAATGGACTCACCCTAACGGGTTTTTCATCAATCTCAAATGTAATTCGATAACAAGATTTATATTGGTTATTTTCACCATAATATTTATTGGGGGTTTTCTTACCTTTGATATTAATATTTATTTATTTTATTTGAATCACTATCAAAGTTTACCCAAAGATAATACATAACATGCAATTTTTAAAGAATAAACTCTATACTGGGTGAATGTTTAAAGAGTAGCAATATTCATAGAGGTTACTGTGTAGTCGTTACTGGTTCTAAATCAATTTAAAAAATATGTACTAAAATATTTGACCTAATTATCGAGAAAAAAATAACTGATATACACTCCTGACGCTTAGTTTACGTTACGCACATTCAGTGTGCGTGCTACCACGCCCCTCCCGCTACCCTCCCTGCGTGCCACCGCTAAACTGTACCTCAGTTGATTGTTCGTTGAAGTTTTCCTAGTTTACGCGTTACGTAATGCTAAAGTTATTAAGCCCTCGCGATTCACTTTCACTTTCGTTCATTAAGCATTTCACTTTTATATCCATACTTTTAAAAGTCTTAGATCAAACTTTAACTAAGGTTCTCTTTGTTGTTCTTGTTTATTAGTATTTGTTTTGATATTATTCTTTTATATGTAAAATGTGATAATGAACTATAATTTCCTTGAATATTGCTACTCTTTAAACTTTCGCCCAGTATAAGTGCTATACAGTTTAATATGCTAGAGCAAATAATTTGATAAAAAAAAAAAACAAAAAAGAATACTAACTTAACGTTCTAATTTTCTACTTCTTTTTATCTTGGTTATATATTGGTGTATTTGGTAGACCAAGAAGACCCTGGAAGGTCACATGAGGAGTCACACCGGTGAAAGACCATTCAAGTGCACCGAATGTCCCTCCACATTCGGTTATGAAGCCGCACTTTACAATCACAACAAACTCGTACATCTCAAGCCTAAAGTAAATATCTCGATAATTATCTTTTATTTTTATAACATCATTACATTTTTTTTTAATGTAATAGCAGGCAAACGAACAGGTGAGTCACGTGATGTTAAGTGATCACCACTGTCCATAGACACAAAAAACCCCAAAGTCGAAACAAGTCGAAAGTGCGTTGCCAGCCTGTGTTTGAAGGAAAGGGAGGGAGGGGGCGAGGAGAGAGGTTGGGGGAAGTGGGCCTCCGGCGCTTTCACAGACCGAACGAAACGCAACAATGCAAGCACTGTTACTTCACGTCGGTTTTCTATGAGAGGGTGGTACTGCCTTGGGCGAGCTGACCCATTCAGTCCCCTACCGCGTCTGTTTGTTTGATAAGCTCAAAAACTACTCTACTAATTTTCATTCGGTTTCCAACAGTCGATAAAGTGATTCACGAGGATGGAGTAGGTATATAATTTGTCAAGGTTTTTCTTATTATCGGAGCGGGACAACGTCCTCCAGGTCCGCTAGTATCTATATAAATACAAATCCATTGGGCAATGTATGCAATCGGATAACTTTAGAACGGGTGCACCTAATTCGATAATTATTTTCTGTTCCATTTGTAATTCTAAGGATTTATACGTTTGTATATTTATAACTATGCTTTGTATATTTTTTGTTTAATATATCATTAAATATTAATCCCTGTGATGCTCCTAGCACAATACGTGCCATTTGTCCACGTCCACGTTATAGTGAATAATTGGTAATTAAATTTAAAACGCACTTAACACACTTGACATTGGCAAAATTGCTCACTTAGGCAGGTGTCATAATGAAAAAAAAGGAAGAAGCTGTCAAAAATGTTCCACAGATACAATGGATTCTATAAGCATAGATTATATTTCTAACCCATTCAACCTTAGTTAAATTGCGATCGCGATAAAGCTGCTTCATTCCAACTAGTATTCTCATCTATTTTATTCCACTGTCTCGTGTTAAACAAATATTTTTTATACTAGTATTGTTTATACGTAAATATTAAGTAATAAGCGTCTACTTTCCACTATCTGTGTTACCATACAATTTTATTTACAGAGTGGTCGAGGACGTAATCCTAAAAACATGCCTGATCTTTCCACTATCCCACCAAATGTCCCGTCCACTGTCCTACTCACTGTCCCGATAAATATACACACCACTGTACATTCCACTGCGTCGGCGAGTGACGCAACCACTGCTACAACCAGCTGGCCTAACATTGCAGAACATAGTACAGTAAAATAAAATATAACTCGATCAAACACCTTTTAATAAATATATTCTTCTAATGATATGTGTTTCTTTTATCTTCTCCATCTACTCACAGCTGCTAGAACGACAATATTGTCAATCATAGTCGCTACTCCGTAATTTTAAATTATGGTTGCCAACACAAGTCTAATCTATATTTTCATAGTTTAAAGTGTCCCGATTTTCTTGCCATTCTAGACAATAATATTAGAAATATTGCACCCTATGAAGCGTATATATTTAAATGTGATTACATTGATATGATTATGGATATTAGTAAAATGGTTACGTCCGGTTCTGATTTATACATTTTTAGATGAGTTTATACTGGGGGGGCAAGCGGGTCACGGAGTGCCCTTAAATGGAATTTCAAAGATATCGAAAGATTGTCATAAAAACTGAAATAATGAGTAAAAAAAATGTGGACTTATAAAGCGTGTGTTAGCGTTAGCGTGCCCCAAAAAAAGAGCATAGCCAAGAGAATTTTTTTAAAATAGATCCCGCGGTAGAATTAAATACCAATAAAATAAACATTTAAATGGATAATCAATTTCAATTTTTCCTTCAGAATAATTTTTATTCTAATAATTTCTTCCTTTCTCCTAAATACCGTTAACTTATCTTATATTCTTTTAAACTTTAAATAAGTACACTCGTCATAATATTACATATTCTATAATTTCATCAATGTTTTAAATTGATCTTGTGAAATGTTGGATGTGGTATTTCCACGGAACAATGAAATTTTCTTTCTTCCGTGAGTATTTATTAATTTAACGTAAAAATACAAGGGAAATCACTTCAATTAGCATAAAAAAACTGTCAAAGTACAATTTTTGAGAATGGCTTATCTGCGCGTGTATAGTTAGCATTTTGGTTTTAAAAATAACTAGTAATAATTTAGACTTAAAGTATGTATATTCAGTGGCTTTAATTAAAAATGATAGATGACACTTGAGTCGAGTGACTTGACAGCTGATCGCGAATCGAATTCTAACCTCAAAAACAATTGTTTTGTTATAGTATTCCTGATAATTTCTGTGTTATGTATGGTTTATTACACAGAAAATAAATTATAATGCGTCTCATAAATTTATTAAAGCGTTTAAACATCAGTTGTAGCTTACAATCTGTCCGTTACGCTTCGGAGTACACACCGAAAGCGCTCCGAAGCCTAAAACCGAAATCTAAACGAGATAATGTACAGTATTATGTAGATTCGTTCAGAGTAAGAGCGGTCGGAGGCGATGGGGGAGATGGTTGTATATCGTTTTTGAGCGCTTGGTGCAAGGATCACGCCGGCCCGGACGGAGGCGATGGCGGGAATGGTGGTCATGTTATATTTCAGGTCGGTTTAGTTCAGTCTCTTACTAGGGCATATAATGATTTGTAACAATATTCGTATATGTCCCTTCGATCTTTTGGGTTAGATGGAGAATGAGTCTGCTATCAAATTGTTTGATAATATAGTAAAGCATGTGATCATTTAATTTAATTAAAGGGAGTTTTCGACGGGATCTTGGAATGGCATGTGGATTTTATATTTTATTCGTAATCTTGTGTTGTTTGGCTCTGTATTTTGTAATATTGGTGGTGTTGTACATAACATAGTTTCGTTGTTGTGCACAATTGAAGTGTAGGGGAGACTGTGGACACTTGTTCCCTTGATCTCTGGATCATAACTACAAAATTATAACTTATTTTTCAATTCGATACATGTAAGACTAATCATAACTGTTATTGCCAATTATGTAATATCATTTTAAAAGTTTAGTATCAACACATTTGGAGCAGTGGCGTCAGTTTGTTTATTACATGTCAATATTTTTTTCTAAGTATTTTGATAGTCATTTTAAGATATTCATATAAATAAATCACCGATTATATTTTAAACTGTTTAAACCTGATTTATTAAAGTGTGTGTGTGATATGTGTTTTCTTCAATTAACATTTTGATTAAGAAAAACATTTTTTTGTAAAATTATGGGATCAAGTGTCCCCTACATGTTTACAATACTTACACTTAACATACAAAGATAAGGAAGGAGGGACAAAATTCCAACTAGTAGACAAAATAATACTAAAAGTGGCAATTAGAGGTGTCCTAGAAGGCAATGACATAAAAGGCACAGCGAAATCTTTCAGTATGCTTATAATGACTTTGAAAAGATATTCAAGAAAACAAAAGCAACAAGTAAATACGAGCTTATGTGATCAACCACCGATATTTTAAAAACTTTTAGGGACCTTGAAGAGTTTAAGTTAGCCAAATACTCGAAAAAAGCCTTGGAAACTACATCATGTTTCGTCCTTGCAATGCATTCGTAAGCTAGCATAGAAATATGTTCAAAACAATAAACCAGCAAATAATATACAAAAATATACCAGCAATATTGCTACGGACGACTTATTTTATGGTTTCATGCCTGGATACTTGTTCCCATATAATCATATCTACCCGATGCCAGAACATGGGACACTTGATCCTTTGTAGTATTCAGGAAAAACGAGACAAAAACCAGTTAACACAAATCAATTTACTTTATTATTTTTAAAGATGTGAATAAAAAACCAAAATGGGATCAAGTGTCCCCAGTCTCCCAAATGGGATATAATAACACTGCTCATGGGTTCTGAGTCACTCGAAAATCTTTCTGGAAAGTTCTAATAAGACACCCACCATCTTGTTAGAAGATTGTTATTATCGCCAAAAACTTCTTGCAATATCATTACCTATTAGACAAATGCAGTAATAATCTAAGAAAGAAAATAAAATAGAAGGAAAATAGACTATTATTATTAATTAATATGAATATAAAACAGATAAATATATGTTTTGAATGTCCTATTTCGCAGATAATATTTATTTGTTCTTATTAAATGAAGGTTATTGTAATTTTACAGGCGAGTCATAGTGTGAAGAGCCTGAACCATTGTAAGTCAGTGATACAGGCAAAGCCCGGAGAGAGAGGATACAATAAGGACTGCAATGGGAAAAACGCTAAGCATGTCACTGTCCCAGTACCATTAGGTTGTATATTTATTTTTATATAAGCGTAGCAAATTTTATATTTCAAGTGTTTAGTCTGTGATTAGGGACCATTTTAAAAATATGAGAGACAACTGTCAATGTAAACATTAGAAATTATGTGAAAACTAATAACTAACTTCTATATATATCTATATATATAATAAGAATTTAAATCTAACTAACCTGTTCCTACTTTTTAGATTTTTGTGAAGAAAATTGTTACACATGTCTTGGAATAAGTAATAAAATACATTTCAATCATTTTTAGAAATGTATGATTGATATCTCTCAAATAATACCTATTAACTGAACATTTACATTTCTTTTTTTATCATTATTTTATTAATTTTTAATATCATAAATTATTATATTTTTAATATTAATAAACCAAATAATAAGTAAATTAATAATATATATATTTTATAAATGTTAAGTAATTTATTTTCAATTTTTGATCCTTTACTAATTAATATTCTTAATTTATATATTAATTGATTAAGAACCTTTTTAGTCTGTCTGTTTGAACAAGCATTGCTGCTAAAGTACTGTGTTCATGTTAAGACCATAAAGTATATCCTCGAGTAACATTTAGTTTTGGTTTCATTAAAATCGGTTCACGCTATCAAAAGTTATTGTTATTTTAATGACGACCGACGACTTCAGTACGAGAGAACAGTTGATAAGTAAATGGACTTAATACATTCAGATGTTTTTATTAGTCACTGTTTTTTTAATATTAGATTCCATGAGGCTGGAGTCGCTGGCACAGCTAGTATGTGTATAAAATTATAGAGGTCTGCTATTGTATGTGTCACAATCCAAAGCTACTTGATAGAGTTTGTTCAGTGTGAGCGAACACAAATCTACTCTCATCTCATATGTGATTATTCTGCAGGTACAATAATAAAAGATGAGAATGGCAGAGTAATCGGTGATCTCAGTACAGAAGGTATGATGTTCGTAGCGGCTCGCGGTGGATCTGGTGGGAGGGGGAACAAATTTTTCCTGACGGACACTGAGCAAGTACTTTCTCCCATATCATTTACTTGCCTAATTGTTTTGTTATCTTTGCTATAAAGCACAAGAAGTGATTGCTTTGTGATATAAATGTCCAAAATGTTCTACTTTAGAAAGCTTCATAAAATCCAGCGGTACTGCAAGACATCTGTTATCGGAGATAGAAGAAGATGACAGCTTAAAACTATTTACATGAATAGATGTAAAGTTGTCTAGTGTTGATATTTCGAAATGTAAAGCAATTTTTTTTTTTTTATATTAGCATGGCAAAATGACTTCACCATGCCTGATGGTAAGCCCAGTACAGTCCAAAAACGATGTCAACGACTGGAGTGACACACTATCCATCGCCGGTCGGCGCTGTCATGCCGCCCTGCGAACAGCTGGATGCACAGGCTGATCCCGAAACGCGACCCGCAGAAGCGAATCACTATGACGGGCTTTTTCGCCATATACATGGTGGTTGCCACCCAATCAGGCTGTAGAACCCTACCACCCCGCTTTCGCCATTGTCTCGTTCGTTATTCATTATTCGTTAATAATTATATTTACATTTTTTTAATATTAGGTGGCAGACGAACAGGTGGGTCACCTGATGTAAAGTGATCACCGCCGTCCATAGACACTTGCAACAACAGGGTAGTTGCAAGTGCGTTGTCAGTCTGTGTTTGGGGGGAAGGGGAAAGGGGAGGGGAGGTGGTTGTCCGGCGTTCTCACTGACCGAACGAAACGCTGCAATGCAAACACTGTTGCTTCACGTCGGTTCTCTGTGAGAAAACTTACGAATTGCTATTTTCCGATAACTTTACTTAAAACTTTGTAGTGTATAACCCTAAAGTGAATTACATAAATATGTAACAATACTGTATATCATAATATAAACCTTTTGTATTATAGTGAATATTGTTGTTCTTGAATAAAACTTATTATTATTATTATAATTGTACTGCATCATATGTAAGATGATGCAAGATTGTAGTATTGAAAGCTCTGAGCGATCGTAACTTTTGGTGTCGATCAGATGATTATAATATATAATAATTTGAACGTGAAGGCCCCGGACATAGCGGAAGTGGGGGCCGCGGCCGAGAGCAACACGTACACGCTGGAGGTGCGGTCGCTCGCCCACATCGGGCTGCTCGGGTTCCCCAACGCCGGGAAGAGCACGCTGCTCCGGGCGCTGACGCGAGCGCGGCCCACGGTGGCGCCCTATCCCTTCACCACACTCAAACCGCACATCGGTACGTACCTACTACTTTATGCAGGCTGAAAGTTTAGACAGTAGCAATATTTATGGAGGATATTCCGCACTCGATTCTCGTCCTAAATCAATTTTAAAAATAGCTGCTTAATATTTAGACCTAATTATCTAGAAAAATATTTGCAATTCTCTACGCGTCTTTAGTACAGTGCCAATGATCGTCGGGTGAAATGAAAGTGAACGTGGGAATGGCATGAACAAAACATAATGGTTTATTGTCTGTTTTACTATCGAAGGTTAACTCTGGGTCGGTCATTACAGCTTTGAGCCCCGATCATGGCACCTTTTTTTATGTGAAAGGGAAAATCCTACATAGGATACACGTCACGCCGCTGGGGGACAGCGTGAGGGCTATGCCGGACTCCCTCCCCCTCGGCAGCTGAGTGCGAATGTGGACCACGGTGCGGGGTAACGACTAGCAAACTCCACTGTCCTGGCCACGCGCTTGAGTCCCCGGTCATGGCACCTAGATTTATTACGATCTTGTCTATACTTTTGAGAGTCTTAGAACAAACTTTAACTTAGGTTCTCTTTGTTATTTATTAGTACTCGTTTTGATATTATTATTTGAAATAAATTGACCATGAAGTATTATATCCGAGAATACTGCGAGTGTTTAACCTTTCACCTGGTATATATATATATAAAATATGTATAAAAAAGAAAAATATATATCCTCAATTTTGTGATATGTTTTAATATCCCTCAAAATTATCCTGCTAGTAAATTTTGACATTTGGGGCATTTCACGTGAAGCGGATAATGAAAAAAAGTTGAGGCTCTGTAATTCGTTCACATTGAGCCTAATTGGATTTCTAATAAAAGAAAAAACTTTAATGTGCAGAACTGGAAGTAAAATTTTCAAAATTTAATTTGACTTGCGGTTTTGTAGATTAAATTTTTTTTGTTTTTTAAGTTTCGATTTATTTTCATAAACAGCAATTAATCGTCTATATAAATCGCTGCATTTAATGTTATTGTGAATTTCTTCAATTCGGAAAAGTGCTTCCAAGAAATCCAAATTTCAAATATGCGTGTTGTTTAAAATCTCGTAACTTGACTTATAAGAGAAGTTGTGTATCCACATTCATATTTACTAAAAGTACAGTTAGGCTGAATATGAACGAATTTCAGAACCTCAACTTATTTTCATTGTCCGCTTCACATGAAATGCCTCTTGTGTCAAAGGTATTTTAGAGGTTGTCGTTGAGTGAGTGAAAAGTCTATGAGATTCTTAGTGAGTGATTTATACAGCGCGACTGGTTAGTCGCCCGCAATGTTTTTAAAGGATAATCCTTAGTCGATTCTCGTTCTAAATCTATTAAAAAAATAAGTGCTAATACACTCGACATCCGGTGATTTACGCAAAAACGCACTGGTGTAATAAATGAACGACACCCTGTCGCGTATTCCAGGCCGCGTCCCGCTTCCCTATGTTCGACCGTGCGGCGTTCCCACGATAAGCGGTTACGTAATGATTAACCTTGAGAAGAGTCCCTTTAAAATTTGTTCATTGAATCTAGCCGTGATTTTTATACGTTTAAAAGTATCGTTCCCATACTTTTAAAAGTTTTAGAACAAACTTGTCACTAAGGTTCTCTTTGTTGTTTATTAGTATTTGTTTTGATATTATTATTTTATATGCTAAATGTGACCATAGATAACCACAAGATTGAAGGGTAACCTTTAAACATTCGCCTGGTATAATGTGTGTGATTGTTATATCCATCCATTAGGTGTGCGACGTGCCGCAGCGGATCGAGTCTAAACAGACGGGGCGGTGTGCTCGCCGCGTGCTCTCCGACCTGCAGCATCAGCATCCTCATCAACATCAGCCTCCCATCACCACCAATCACGTCCGTCCGAGAAGGTTACTATAGTTTTGAAGTGAAAACTTTTTTAGCCGCGTTGAGAGATTTTTGGTAGGGGAAAAATATGAGTTCGCATTACCGATACCCTCGACATGCTCATGACGTGTTACGCTTGCTTCAGACGCTTGTGTAGCCCACCATATGTTTGATTAATTAATAAAACTGTATAAAAATATATAAGTATTGCACCGAGTGTAAATAAATGTGAAAACTAGACCAATAATAATAATAATTTCAATTTATACATTATGAAATTTAAATAATTCACACTATAATTAATTAAAAATTCAAAAGTTACACAGTTTGAATTCCATTCTTTTGAGTTTCCACTTCTGTCGGCACTCCTTTATATGTTTTCAATAACTCATATAAGTATGAATATGTAGCTAATGTGAAACATTTTGCATATCCGTAATATTAGCCTTACTGGACGACAGACATTTTTATACGCTCACAACCTTAGGGACCCCACTTATAACAACAACTAACAACGAGAAAGCGTCGCTTGGGTTTAGCATTACTAAGTGCGTTATGTATGGTGGGGTTGGTTTTTATATTAAATCAGGTTTAAAAGCACGCGTTCGGCCGCACCCGGGAAACCAGGAAGTTGAGCAACTGTGGATGCGCCTTAATTTGAATAGAAAAACACTTCTATTTGGTACTGCATACCGCCCGCCCTGGATGGACCTTGATATATTTTTAGACTCCATCACATTGAGCATCAGCGCCCTCGCCCCTTACGATAACATTATTCTACTTGGGGATTTTAACGTTAATCTATTAGATGATGGTAGCAGTAAATCTAAGCGGCTTATGGAGTTTGTAGATCATTGCGGACTCAATCAAATAGTGACTAAGCCAACTCATTTTGTAAATGACAGTTATTCACTTATTGACGTTATATGCACCGATATCGGTTACAGAGACCTTTCTGTCCATCACATAAAAGAGTTAGGACATCACGCATTTATTACTTGTCAATTAGTCGTGAAGAAGGATAAGCCTGCTAGGAGACTAGTGGTGTATCGACCGTTTCAAGACATTGTACTTGATTTATTTCAACGCGACCTCGAAGGGATGCCATGGGACTCTATATGCAACCTTAATGATGTTAACATTATGGTGTCATTATTCAATATTTACATAAAACATTTGTTTGATGTTCATGCTCCTACTAGACGCAAGTTCTTTCGCAGTGTGCCTACTCCTTGGATAACACCGACTATAAAACTAATGTGTAAACTACGTGATAAAGCTCGTGGCCAGTATAGATGCACAAAACTGGACTCCCATAAAAACTATTATCTTCAACTAAAGCGGCTGGTTGAACAGTCCTTACATAATGAAAAGAAAGCTTACTTCACCAAACATATTAATGAGAACATTACAAAATCCAAATTACTATGGAAAAATTTAAAATCCCATGTATACGTGCCAAGCCAAGAAAGTATCCTCCCTGACCACCTTCATGATCCTGAAGGGATAAATGATGCCTTCCTTGATGTTCCTGGAAATCATAATGTAACCATCTCACAGTTGACATTTTTCGAATACAATAGATATGGGCCGTCTAAATTTTCACTTAAGACTGTGGATAAAATAACTGTTTTTAATATAATCAAGAATATTACGACAAATGTTCAGGGAACTGATGGCATATCTAAGGATATGATAAGGCTCACACTTCCGGAAACCTTGGCAGCTATTACATCTATTATTAATGTGTCTATTAGTACAAATACATTTCCAGATCTTTGGCGATGTTCAATTGTTCGACCAATACAGAAAAATAGTAACCCACAAAATTTCAATGAACTGCGTCCAATAAGTATCCTTCCCTGCTTGTCAAAAATTCTGGAACGAGTTGTGTATACCCAAATTACAGAATATCTTGAAAGTAACAGTATTCTACCGGATCTTCAATCGGGTTTTAGGCATGGACGTGGTACTACTACGGCTTTATTAGACGTTGTTAGCAATATTCTTGAGGCACGAGATCGGGGAGAGGGAACTCTTCTTGTTTTGCTCGATTTTTCACGAGCTTTTGATACTATCAACATACATTTATTATTAGCTAAACTACGTTACTATGGATTCAACCATAATACTATCAAATGGTTTCACAGTTATTTAGCTAATCGCTCACAGTATGTTGAAATAAGAAAAGAAAATGGTTCCTCGGTTGCTTCCTCCCTCAGTCCTGTCACTAGAGGAATTCCTCAGGGATCTATTCTTGGACCTTTACTGTACATTATATACAGTGCCGACATTACCCACTGTTTGCATGATTGTAAATACCACATGTATGCGGATGATCTACAACTATACATGTCTTTTAAGTATCATGAACTCGAGGCATCCGTTCATAAAATTAATGAGGATCTCAGTAGAGTAATATCCTGGTCTGAGCAAAACACACTGGTCCTCAATCCCACCAAATCCAAATTCATGGTTTTAGGAAGCAAGATGCAAATTAATTATATTATATCCGCCAATCCCGTGATAAAGATTATGGGCAAGAATATAGATAGGGTTGATATAATTCGTAATTTGGGATTACTCATCGACCCGGAACTTCGTTTTGAGTCGCACATAAATAATGTTATTAGAAACTGCTTCTATAGGTTAAAAGTACTGTATCGCTTTAGACAGTATTTTAGTATCACATTGAGGAAGCTACTTGTTGATAGTCTAGTTCTATCGAGACTTAATTACTGTGATACAGTGTATGGTCCTTGTCTATTATCGCGTACTGATCGTTCCATCCAGCGTGTGCAGAATGCTTGTGCTAGATTTTGCTTCGATGTCCCGCGCCGTGGGCATATTACACCATTTTTGAATGACGCAAATGTCTTAAAAATGGCGGCACGACGCGAGTTACATATGGCTACGTTACTTTTCGGGCTCATTAAAACCAAAAACCCAAAATATCTGTATGACAAGTTAGAGTGGAGACAAGATAAGCACAGGTATTTTTCATGTTCTCGCACCATGACTAATCCATTATCGATACCTCTCCATAGAACTACCGCTTTCAGAGGGTCATTTAAATATGCTGCCACTCGTTGTTGGAACAACATCCCACCACCATGTCGATCCAAAAAGAGTAAACTTAGCTTTAAACTCTCATATAAGCATTATCTACTGCAAATTCAAACTCAGTAATTTAAGTGACGTATAATGTATTCACGTAGTTTTATTTTAAGCCCTGTTTATTGGTGTGTATTTTTATTTTTTTTAAATCTTTTTCCGTATACATTTACATTTGTTATGTTTAATCCTAAATTTGTGGTTACAGCATTTATTTCTCTATAGTATGACCAACTTTGACGTGTTACGTGTGTCTGTGTTATTTGTTTGTTCGTCTCAAATTTTGTACTTACTTTAACGTCCGTTTATCATCATATATAGGCTCCCATCGAAAATCAGCGCTGCAGTACTACTTACAGTATTGCAGATTTTTTTGCTGAATGGGGTCGCCAATTGTTGGCCACCTATTTTTTCATTTTTAAAATGTTTCTTTTTTCTGTCATAATTATTTGTGTAATTTAATTTAATTGTATGGTTGTTCCAACAATAAAGTATTTCTTTCTTCTTTCTTTCATATCTTAATGGTTGTTGAGAAATTCCTCAAATTTCGTTTCGTTTGATTGGTATTCGTTCCATTGCATTGGTCGATGAAATTTATGTGTTATATGTTTTAAGATGATTACGAACAAGTCGCGATAGCGGACCTCCCGGGTTTGATTCCCGGCTCGCACAAGAACTACGGTCTCGGTGTGTATATGTTCTTAGTTATGCAAATATTAAAAATTGTGACTTGGAGAGATACTAGCTAATTGTTATTGAGATCTCGCGATGGGGACTGTTCGTTATACTAGTATAGTGTGTAGTAACCAGTAAATACCAGCAGAAAGCCATTCTTAAGCAACGTAAAAGTAAAATTAAGTATACCTACGATGTCCCCAGGTGTCAAGTTAAGTAAGTGTCCCCAAGTTAAGTAATTAAAGATGGTGGTTGTCCTGAGACACGTATTTATATGTGCCTGGTGGAAGTTCTATACGATGATGGTATTCACCCAGACCTCCATCTCCTCTTATTTCAGGGAAATCTTCTAGGTTCAAAGCTACATTTAAAAAAAACCGACGTGAAGTAACAGTGTGAGTTCGGAGAACCACCGCCACTCCTTCCCCTACCCTCCCTCCTCTCCCTTCCCCCAAACACAGTCTGGCAACGCACTAGTGATTCCCCTGGAGTTGCTAGTGTCTATGGACGGCGGTGATCACTTAACATCAGGTGACCAGCCTGTTCGTTTGCCTCCTATGTCAAACGATCGTAGCTTGTCTGGCTACTGGATAACTTACCACCTTATGTAGGGAATCTCCAAACACTAATCACCATCATCAGTCTGTAAGAGACCCACTGCAGGGCCATAGGCCTCTCCCCGAGGGGAAGGCATGGTCGTAATCACCTCACGCCAGCCCACGACGTATTGGCGATTTCAAACTCTGAGAAATCCACAGTTCTATATTTTTCCCACACATACAGTAGTAAACAATAATCAGTGCATACCAAATATTTATCATCGAATCACACTTCTGATTTAATCGTGGTGGTACATAAAACCCTTAGGCATCCAGTTCTTGCAACACGTGGAGAGATGCCGCGGCCTCATATACTTGTTAGACGGCACATCAGACCCCATGGGGCAGTTCCTCACCCTCTCCGATGAGTTGAAACAGTACAACGACCGTCTCTACCAACGACCGAACTGCATAGTCGTGAACAAGCTCGACACCGACGAAGGGAAGAGGAACTTCGAAGTGATGAGGAGGAAATTTCAAGTGATAGGCATATCAGCGAAGACCGGATACAACTTACCGGAAGTTCTGAGGGTAGTCAGAGATATTTACGATAGTGGTGAAAGTTTGTAACGCTCGTTTTGTCGTTTGATTTACGCAATAATTGTATTTATTGTTATTAGATATAAGCTAAACTTATTAGTACCCATTGGTAACAATGCAATTACTATTAAAATTTACGAGATGATGCTCTATGATGACATAGGCTCAAATTATTAGTATTTTTTTCTTTAAAATTACGTTTTTCCAGGGAAAATCTTAAATCTATAAAAATCCAGTGTCATGGACATTTGGCCACGATGAACTCCGAAACTACTCAATCGATCTTCATAAAAATTGGCATTTATATATAATTTGGTCTAACTTGAGAGATAGGATCATTGATATTTCAATTAATGGCTTCAATATGTTTTAATTATAAATTATATAATTTTCAATGTTGATTATTGTTATTAATTGTATGTTTCATACGTCTCGAACAGATGGCGCTTTAAATTAGTTTGTTAACAGGAAACTGTAGGGCCGACTGTAATAGATATTTCATAGATGGCGCCATTTTTTAATTTTGAGTTTCTTTTTCAACTCCAGTTTATTTTATGGTGCACGTGTTCTGTTAATCTATTTTTTTTATTGTAGCACGGCAAAATGACTGCCCTACGCCTGATGGTAAGCACAGTATAATCCAAAAACAATGGCGACCACCGAGTGATACTCTATCCATCGCCGGTCGCCGCTGTCATGCCGGCCTGCGAAAGGCTGGATATGCACAGGCTGATCCCGCAACGCGACCCGCAAAAGCGAATCGCTATGACGGGCTTTTTCGCCATGTAGATGGTGGTTGCGACCCAGTCAGGCTGTAGAACCCTACCACCCCACTATCGCCATTGCCTCGTTCGTTACTCAGCAGGGTGCACCACGTGCAGGTGAGGTTGGCTTGGATGTCTCAGGTCTTATGATGTGCGACACCCCTATTTACTACGTAACCTCGCTATTTCTACGTTATTTCTAAAATATAAATACAAAGTTTGATTGAAATCGTCAAAGTCACTACCGACATAGAAACGAATATATACTATATATAAGTAACTGTTAAGCGTGACTTTGTCCGCGTGGTATTTAGCAAAAAGATTTCGTTCGACGTAATATTATTAAGAAAAAAGTTTTTTTCTCTAAAATAAGTGTATCTTAGTTACTACTAATAGTGGCCATTTAAGTATTACGTAAGTACTGATAGGAGAAGGGGAGAGTTGATTTGCATATTTTTGATGGCATAGGGGGGATCTGGGTGGTGATGACGTCAGCAATATTTATATATTCAATCAGAACAGATTTAAAAATACTTATTTAAATGTTTACGTAAGTACGAGAAAGGGGGTAAGAGCGTTGTTTACTTTTGCTGGAGAGAGGGCGGTCAGAAATTACAAAAGTTCTGCTTAGGTAATACTTGAATTGTCCTAACATCAGCTATCTGCCGGTGATGGTGTTGACAAAATTGGTCTAATCATTTCGGAGATTACCCGGAACAAAGTGACGGAAAGATAAAAAAAGATAAAAAAAAATAAAAAAATATACATTATAAGTACCGTTTTACAATGATTTAGTAAAAAAACGGTGATTTTGATATTACAATTACAAACACTAATTACTACAAACGATAACACGTTAGTGATAAAGTAATTTTCGTCTAGTGGTTATAATTTTTTTTTCAACTTCTATAGTCTTCGTGGTTTTTTTTTTCAACGGAGTAATTCGATAATTATTGTATATATGGTTGTTATTTATATCGTTCTTTTCATAGAATAGTGTTTAAAAACAACTCTTTATGACGTCATGATGACGCTATATTTATCCTTTAGTCATTGAATCGAACAAAACTATTTTAATAACTTTAACAATATATTACAACTCTGAATATAATTCCAGAATATGCGAAACGTTGAAAAGTAAATATCGAAACGTAATTGAGTAAATACTAAACGATAATTATTTATCAGGAGTCAATAGTAACTAGTCATTAGTAAGTCACTAGTACAGTTATTCGTTTGATCGTGTGGTCAATAGTATGGTTTTTATAATAACACCGTTTTTCTCATTTAAGTTATGGAAAGAATACTCTGAAAAACGAATACTACAATTTTTTGAGTAATTTTATTGTGAAATAAATAATTTGCAACAAATGGTTGTATTTTTATTGTGAATAACAATTAACTTCCTTAAGTCGAAAGAAACCCCGTCTTCTACCTCATATCTGAGTGTTGAACGAGTCGCAAGAATATTACTCCACAGGGTATTACAAAGTTTATTTCGTCCCTGAATCTCTAACCTTAGGTAGGATCCTACCTAATACTTGCTGTCTCCGCAATTACTCCTGCGTGGAACTTTATGTAACAGTGATTAATAAAGTCATCTCAATGTATTAAGTTCATTAACTTTTCTCTCGTACTTAAGTCGCGTCGGCATTAAAATTACAATGACTTTTGATAGAGTGAACCGATTTTAATGAAACTAAGACTGAATGTTACTCGAAAATATGCTTTATGATTTGAAAAGTTTTATCATGAACGCAGTATGTTAGATGTGATACGTGTCCACAGACATATCTAAAACTGATTGGAAGGGTAAACCTTGATTGTGGCGTGGCGACACGATGCCATGCACAAGCGACTGTGCACAATCTCTCTCGCCGCACAGAGCTCGCATACCTATAGTGTATACAGTGTTGTTTACTACGTTACACATGTGTTTTACATCTGCCAGGCGTCCCGTGACGGCTCAATTTTTTATTATTTATTCCTACACCTGCAATATTTTTTTTACAAAACTCTAAAAAGTACAAGGACGTTAGATTTACGTTCTTAGTATACGTATGGATTTTCCCTCATTTTTCTAATTGAAACTACATGTTTCACTAGGATGTACCAAAAAAGTCGGTTTAGTGTTTCTACACTCTCACCCCAAGTTATCATAGGGTATTACGGTGAAACTTGTTTAAGTGGGACCTGGATAAGTGAGAAACC
>MU162354.1:11794-22272 GCA_015888305.1 Antheraea pernyi
GCTGAATAACGAACGAGGCAATGGCGAAAGCGGGGTGGTAGGGTTTTATAGCCTGACTGGGTCGCAACCACCATGTATACGGCGAAAAAGCCCGTCATAGTGATTCGCTTCTGCGGGTCGCGTTTCGGGATCAGCCAGTGCATATCCAGCTTTTTGCAGGCCCGCATGACAGCGGCGACCAGCGATGGATAGTATATCACTCGTTGGTCGCCATTGTTTTTGGACTGTACTGTGCTTACCATCAGGCATGGTGCAGTAATTTTGCCGTGCTAATATAAAAAAATAAAATAAACTTTGACAAATTATATACCCAAATCTTCCTCATGAATCTATTCATCTACTGATGGAAATCGCTTGAAAATTCGTTCAGCAGTTTTGGAGTTTGTCACGAACAGACAGACAGACGTGGCAGAGGACTTTGTTTAATAATATGTATTGACAATTGAATTCAACATAAATTGGTTCTTAATGCTTTTTAATACTTCTAATAATAAACACGTATATAGCAATGAAAAGGGTTGTATAGAAAAAAAACCCGCATTGCAGGACTGTAGATTTACGGCGGCACTAAAATTCTGACGATCAGTTAGATGCAATGCAAGCGAAGTTGTAAACTGAACACATAACTCATCGTGAGGGAAGTTTCACTCGAACTAGGTCAATGAGACTAACTTGGAGAGGGGAACGTTACTATGAAAGAGAATCTAACAAATTCCTACAGAATATGGTTTATGAATTCTATTTTGCTAGGGAGCTTTGAAACTGAGTTATGGCTGAAGGGAAATTAGTTAAATAGAACTATTGGGTTAAAAATTGCTGCAGATTTGTCTATGTATTGCAGCAGAATTACTCTGAAACTCTCTTACTCCTAGGCGTAATGTCAATGCATATTGAAATCATTGCTGAATGCAGTAAGAGTTTTAACACTGATAATAATATTTACGAATCTATAACTAAAGTGATATTACTACTAAAATTTATCAATCACAAAATTAAATTTGCATCAAATATTGAACTAAATACCCTATTAAGTAATAACGAATGATTGATTATCTTATAGAACTTTTCAATTATCTAAATAATTTCACAAACAGCAGCAACCCCATTAAAATTCACAGAAAGTCCATTAAAACAAGTAACAAGTAAATAAATAGGTTGAGACAAGGTTGCTATTGATTTTGAACAATTTCATTATAGACAGTGATTTATTAATCTGATATTCTGTCAACAAGAAGGTTAGAGCAACAAAGTATCTAATTACTCGATGAAGTATATATATAAGAAGATAAGTAATCTCTTGAAAAAATAGAAATATTAGGAAATTGACCAACATGTAATCACAGTTATGAATTTATTAACATTCCTAATAAGGTGTTCATCTGGGACAAATTCGTAATTAAAATCTTCTATTACCACCTGATTGCTACCTGCCTATGAGATGATTCAATGGGTGTATTTAAGAGCTACATTTCTTTTGAAGTTTAAGTTATGATTATTGATCATATCGCTATCAAAAACAAATTTTAAGTTAGTTATTTATGATATCTTTAATTCGACGGGACAATTTCAGTAACATTCTTTATCATTTTTTTTAAAGTGGAAACTTCTTTAGGTGCGTTCAACGGTATTTTTGGCAGGAGATAACGTTATGATTTTGGGTCATGACATGCTAGTATAGAGTGACTGAGCGTATTGCGCTTGCGCGCTTCGATCATTGTTGATCGAAGCTTGCGCGGCTTGAATCACTTATAATTAATTAATAAACTATAAAAATGTATTGTATATTGTTCGGAGTACAAATAGATGTGAAAACCAGAGTAATGTTAATAATTTCAATATACAAATTATGAAATAATTCATTTATACATTCAAAAGAGATTTTATTGTTTTATATATTCATTTCTGTCGGCAGTCCTTATGACTGACTTGAATTATTTTTAAAATTTATTGTTACTAAAACTATAGTATTCCTCTATGTAAATAATCCAAAAAATAACATAGTAAGTTTTATAACTATATAGAATATCATTTAATTGTCAGAAATGGTCTTACAATCAGCAACATTCATATCAAAGGACCATTAATAACGTTGCATAAAAGGAGGGCCAATAATATTACCCTGTGGTACGCCATAAATATTCTCACGTCGCTCGTTTGAACCATTTTGTCTTAGCATTGCGTTATCGTAAGTGGTTAGATGGTACATAAAGATATATGTAAAAGAAAAAACAAATATAAGGAAAAAGTTAAAACACGCTTTTGCTCTAAATGAGAGTTTGTAAAAAGCTTTACATAATTCCATAGAAATATAATTTCTGAAGTGGTTTGACCGGTGGAGTATCGATGTACGCAGGTTTGAATCCCCGACATGTACCAATGAAATATTTATTAATTTAAATAGCTAACACCGTCAGATGAGGGTGAAAGAAAATATCTAGAGGAAACCTGAACCTGAGAAATGTTCTTGTAGTGCCATGTATTTGGGAACACATAGAACTGTGGATTTCTCAGGGATTCAAATCGCGAATACGTCGTGATCTGGTGTGGTGATTATGCCCATACCTTCCTTCGGGAAGAGGCCTATGGCCCCGCAGTGGGTCTCTTACTGATGGTGATAATTTGATAGGAAACCTACTGTTATAATAAAACATGCATTTGATTAACATGTTTCAGTCGCTAATACAACTTGATATTTTTGTTGAAAATGGCTGAATGATCAATTAAATTGTTGTATTAGTAATTGTACCACAGTTCAATTCTCGAAAAGGTGAAAATATTATAAGATTTTTTACGGTAATTCAAAATCTTAAAGCTATAGACGTGAAAAAATAGGGATCTTTACTAAAAATAAACGTTTCTATCAACTCTTATATATAGCTAGTTAACCGATCATGATTCAGTTTAATCGATGATGGCTGAATTGATAGCGGTTTTTTTTATATCATAGAAGGCATACCGACAGGTGTACCACCTGATGTTAAGTGATCACCACCGTCCATAGACACTTGCAACTCCAGGGGAGTCACAAGTGCGTTGCCAGCCTGTCTTGGGGGAGAGAAAGAGTAAGGGAAGGGGTTAGGGAAGGGGAGGTGAGACCTCTGGCGCTCTCACTGACCGAACAAAACGCAATAATACAAGCACTGGTACTTCACGTCGGTTTTCTATGAGAGGGTGGTACTACTCCGGGCGAGCCGACCCATTCATGCCGAAACCAGTAACAGCTTCAGTGTAGTTCTACCACCTACACGTATGCAAATACTCTATCGATGGGTGTAGGTTCGAATCCTTGCGACTGATTCAAAGCTTTCGGTGAAAGATGATATCGCGATGAATCCAAAGGGAGGTGGTAGGGGCTTTCTCTAAATCCAGCTGACTAGCTACCATCCTCAAATTAAAAATCTTTCGCCAAATACCTATTGGTGTATACCTGCAGAGCACTTGAGGGCTAGTTCCCTATAAGCGTAACGCGTTTACCATCTTAAAGCACAACGTAATTTTATATCAGATGAAATTGTGGTTTAATACTAAAACCTATAAATTCGTTTAAAAAATCGTTTATAATATAACTACCGTGATTTTAAACTTTAAAAACATTATATTTGGTATTCATATTTAAGTTTTCTATGACACATTAACATAATTTCAATTTATATTGTATTTAATTTTTTTATTTTTCGAACTGACTATGTTATTCACCTAGCAAGGTCTTAACAGCTTCACCGGACTACTAATGCTAGTGCTTAAGGCACTCAGCTGATTTTATTTGACAACTAGCTAAAGGGTGCACGGCACACCTCAGTTTGGGATGTTGCCTGATACATGCAATTCGCGACCTATCTGAGCTTACAACTATTCATACATATATGAGTTGTTGAAACATATATGTGTACCAAGAATACATACCTCAAAAACTCTTATATATATTTCGTATCGGATAATTTTCTAAACTATTTCAGTTTGACAAGGGAAAACATATAACCCTTCCACTTGCATGTGTAAGCGTGTATGCGTGCACGTGTGTGGAGGTGATATGTGTAATGTTTCGCAGTGATGTAAGATTTTGTGTCATAGTATCGCGCGAGCAGCACACTCAAGGGCGCCACGCCGAGGGAACAGACCTAGGCTTGAGCCGCTGCCGAGGAGGGCCTAATCAGGTGTACGAGCGAAATTGACCCCCAGACTACGTTGTATTTAAAAAATTAGCACTACATTAGTTAGATAATAGGTACATCATACAATTACTGTTACAGCCTAAACATGACCAAACCCATGATTAAATAAATGATGATGATTGAAGACTCAATAATCCTTTAATTTCTACAGATGAATCTGCATAGTTTCAAGTTGCATCCAGGTATTTTATAAGTATACACTTCCATTTGCGTTGATTATAAAATAATACAAATTATGTACTTATCAATTATACTTGCGTAGCCAGCCAGCCTTAATAAGCAATCTACGCGAAGTAAATTTCTAGTAGCAGCCTGGTGGACGCTGTTTTTTTTAAACTCCGAATGATAATTTCGGGCAATCACAAACGTAAAAATGTAGCATCAAAGTTCCGAAACTAAATACAACTTGTATTTTTGTAAATAGGGATATTGTTTGTTATACAAAAATTGCGACATATCGACCCAATATTATGTTACCAACAGGCAACAAATTCTATCGCCTTGGGATTTATACGAGGATATTTATGAATCTCTTTATAATTCAAGCCCAGAAGTATAATATTTGTTAAACGTAAATAAGGGTAGATAAATTGAGGTGAACGGACTTACTTTGAATATTTTCAATATGGGAAACATGAATTCAGAGAGAATAATATCATATTTGTGTGTTTTAACGTATATTTTTTGTACAATGAGGATATATTTTATTGATACGGTTTGATATTATGTTTAGTGAAGCACGAGTTAAATGGTATTTTACTTGTTTCTTATTTTACTAGTAAATATGATCATTCCTGTACATACATGTAAATTAAAATTGTTACCAAATAACTTTTCCTAGTAATTCCGCTTGAAAAGGAAACAAATTATTTGTTCTACTAACATAAGAAAAAGTTATTGGAATTTCTACTATAAAGGGTTTTATGTTGGTATGCATTTACTGTGTGCCAAATATTAATAAAGTAATAATATTTGTTCATTCATTACAATAAAAAAAAGAATCGATAATATCAAAAACACTAAAGATACAAAAAGGCACTGAAAAGAAAGTATTACCTAAATTCAAAAGTAAAAAATGTGCGAAAACGATTTTTTAATATTATTTATGTAGAAATTGTATTAAAATGACTTGTTAACTTACTTATTATATAGAGTTAATGAAATAATTCTTATCGTCGCCTTTTATCTATAAATAAAAAAAAATATACCATTAATCAAATTCGAATGAAAATAAAAATTATTGAAATCGATTTCAAAATTAAAATATCGGTGAACACACGTGGACGAGAATAGGTTGAAAGATTATTCAAAAAGAATATTTTCTTCATTGTTTTGAAGTCAATTAAAAATGATGTTAAATGCTGATACGGCCGAATATACATATCAAACCTAGAAGGGACACAAGTAACACACCTAAAGCAATTTAGTGGAAGATATTCTTTGTTCAGGTTACTAGCTGGTCAAGTTAGCTGAAGAAATTGCCAAGTTACGATTATGCAATCGCCATCATTTTTTCTAAGTTCCGGGCTCTTTTCATAACAAACCAGATTAATTGAAACTAATACAGAGATCTATCAAATAGAGAAATAACCTTGTAGTACCACTGCATATCATATGGGATCATTATATCTTTTATCTATGTTTTCCCAAACAGAACCGTGGATTCCTCAGAGTTTGAAATTTCCAATACATCGTGAGCTGGCACGGTGATTATGCCCATACTTTCTTTTGGGAAGAGGCCTACGGCCTTGCAGTGGTTCTTTGATAGGCTGATGATGATGATAGAAGAAAACAAATTTACATACGTTGGAAATGAAGCCATAAAGACAACTGACAGACTGAAAGAAAGAGACAAGGTATATGAAGATTTACCCCTGTAACTTATTCTTTTTTTCAACCTGACTATGCACTTTTGGTCTCGTGGCCTTTTACAGATTCCCCGGGCTTGTTTTGGCGAGTGCTCATGGCACTCAGCCGAATGATAACTAGTACAAGGGCGTATTAGCAACCTTGGTGTGGGTTGTTGCCTTAATTGCAACAAACGCGTATCGAGCTAAACTTACCAAGCTAGCTAAAGTAATCATACATTTTATTAATAAGACATAGTTTTATACATGTGTACCTTATTTAATGCATTTCTAATTTGAGTAGTATTAACAAACCAATATGATAAATAATTGAAAAAAATAAAAACCCTTCTAGTATATTATGTACCTGTGGTATGTCTGTGTGCAATGTGTGTAGAGTGATTAAGTGATGTGTGAACTGTGTTGTGAGCTAGTACTTGCGTTATCGCTGTGTCGAACGAGGGAATCGAACTTATACTTGATGGCTGCCCACCGTCGGTCACGGCGAGTGAGCTGAAGCGAAATTAACCGCCAGAAAATGGCGACGTGATTTGTGGTTATAAGGGTTTAGTTATATACTCTTACACATTCTAGCCGAAAGGGTACTTATCGTTCGCTGCCGTTATTTTATCGTGAGTTTCGAAAAGACCACCTGTATTGAATCATACGCACTAGTCCAAACGTCACATGGTAATAATTGAGTACGATTTAAAAAGTGTTGCGAATATAAAGTACGATGAGAATATATGGACAATCTCCGCAAATCTACTTATGACTCATTTCAAAGGTGTGTTAGAGAACATATAACGGACCATGACCTATTATAATTAAGTTCTTAGATGTGTGATTCGTGTTTAGTTTTAATAAGCACTTAAGTAGTCTAAATACAGCATGATATTCACTTAATTTATTAATGTCAATGAGAACGATATAGATATACGGACATAAAATAATAAAATCACAAATGTCTTCGATTCTAAAAATATACATAATATTGATTTGTCAGTCTGTGTAGTACTAACTCGATATATATATGTGCATTTGGAAAGCGAACAACCAGTAATAGGTGTTGATATTTGCTTTCACGCTTCATAAACAACATATATTAGACATCTCAACTATTATATTAGGGTTTAGTTATAAAACGTTGAAAACTCATCCGAATCGTATATTAAGGTGATTCTGACAAAATTACTTTTTCTTTTCAAGTTTCGCATCGAAATTACGATGCTTTCTATTTATAAAGGTGGAGAGAGACTGGCTATTTTTATTTATTTAATAAATGAGACGAACTTCTTAGCATTCCATGGATTCACCGTGCGGGTGCCGGGTCCATAGTGTGGCCGAGGGAGAAACTCAGAGCAGTACCCAGGACTTGCGACCCAGGTATAGGTTTAAGGATTGCATTTCTTTCTTGTAATTAACTATTCTCGTGGCAAAAATTGTTTATACACATAAAACATATACATACCCATATATTTTAACTAAAAATATAAATTATCAAAAGGTCTCTCAAAAATTATGAATTTTGTAAAATTCATAGGTTGAAGTTTTTGGCGGGACCTTACACTGTCATATAGCGGACTTTTATATTTTATTCATAATCTCGTGTTATTTTACTCTATATTTTGTAATGTTGCCATTTTACGTAATATAATAGGTCTTTACCTATGACATTGCCGTTCTGCAGTACTGGCCATACCCATATATTTTAACTAAAAATATAAATTATCAAAAGGTCTCTCAAAAATTTTACAAAATTCATAGGTTAAGTGAATGGAAAATAATAACATGGAGCATAGATAGGTAAAGCGTTTCAAAGTGAACCTTAAATACCAATTATAAGATTCACCTTATTTTCAATCGATTAAAATAACTACTTGACAAACAAACCTATGATATATATACTAAGATAATTTATTTGACTCTTAAAAAAACAGATTTTACAATATTAATTATAAAAACACTTTAGTACATGATCTGGAGTTGTGCTTACAATCTTCAATACATAATAATAAGAATGCATATCTAACGTGTCCGTAAACTTTAGATTTTTGTGTGAATAAAATACATTTCAATCATTTTTAGAAATATCTGTCAGTCTGTTTGTTTGAACATGCATCATTGCTAAAGTACTGTGTTCGCGATAAAACCCCCAAACATCTCAAGAAAATCCTAAAGTATATTCTCGAGTAACATTTAGTCTTGCTTTCATTAAAATCTACATACACTATGAACTCTATGAAAAGTTATTGTAATTTTAATGACGACGCGATTTAAGTACTAGAGAAAATAAATGGATTTAATATATTCAGATGGCTTTATTAGTCATTTTTTTTTATGCCACCGCAGCCTATGGACGCCTGCAACATCAGAACTGTTACATGCGCGTTGCCGACCAAAAGTCACTGTTTTTTTACATCATGGTCCACGACGGAGTCGCGGGCACAACTAGTATAAATTCGTACAACACGTATCAAAGACATCTAATTCTCTCTAATTTACGTCCATGAGACTTGGTATTGTTTGGTACGTAAAATGGTATGGAGGAGATCCAGTATCTTTAATTATGTTGAACTTGTTCAGTAGATTACTATAACCAAGTCCTATTATGATAAAAGCCTATAATCTCCGGAAACTATATATTTGTCTAGACAGTATCTATTATCTATTTCTTGGAACTCTAACATACTGTACAAAAGGATTTGGGAGTTTCGCGTCAGGCAGTATTATTTATGTAGGAATAATAGAAAGTTCTTTCGGTGGACGGGAGAGAACTTCGAGGAAAACTATATAGTTTTGATGTTAAACGCTTTTTGCTTTTGAAGGCGGTGTATATCTATATATTAATACGTGAAGGCTTTCGATTAATACAAATAAAAGATACATTTAAATAAAATCGTTTAAATTTTTCATACAAAACGGAAATTTCTTAGGTAAAGACCTAATATTTCGGTTATTGTGCACAAGTTAAGTGAATGGAAAATAATAACATGGAACATAGATAGGTAAAGCATTTCAAAGTGAATCTTAAATACCAATTATAAGATCCATCTTATTTTCAATCGATTAAAATAACTACTTGACAAACAAACCTATGATATACATACTAAGATAATTTATTTGACTCTTAGAAAAACAGTATTTCACAATATTAATTATAAAACACTTTAGTATCTACATTATCTCGAGTTGTCTGTTTGTTTGAATACACATCACTGTTAAAGTACTGTGTTCACGATAAAACCTCCAAAAACCTCAAGAAAATTCTAAAGTATATTCTCGAGTAACATTTAGTCTTGCTTTCATTAAAATTTATTCACTCTATCAAAAGTTATTGTAATTTTAACGATGACGCGACTTAAGTACGAGGGAAAATAAATGGATTAATATATTCAGATGGCTTTATTAGTCTTTTTTTATACCACGACGGTAGCAAACAAGCATGCGGGCCGCCTAATGTAAAGCGGTTACTGCAGCCTATGAACGCCTGCAACATCAGAACTGTTATATGCGCGTTGCCGACCAAAAGTCACTGTTTTTTTACATCATGATCCACGACGGAGTCGCGGGCACAACTAGTAATGCTATAAATTCGAAACTCGTATCTAAGCCATCTAATTCTCTCTAATTTACGTACATGAGACTTGGTATTATTTGGTACGTTAAATGGTATGGAGGAGATCCAGTATCTTTAATTATGTTGAACTTGTTCAGTAGATTACTATAACCAAGTCCTATTATGATAAAAGCCTATAATCTCCGGAAACTATATATTTGTCTAGACAGTATCTATTATCTATTTCTTGGAACTCTAACATACTGTACAAAAGGATTTGGGAGTTTCGCGTCAGGCAGTATTATTTATGTAGGAATAATAGAAAGTTCTTTCGGTGGACGGGAGAGAACTTCGAGGAAAACTATATAGTTTTGATGTTAAACGCTTTTTGCTTTTGAAGGCGGTGTATATCTATATATTAATACGTGAAGGCTAATCTTTGTATCCCTTTTTAACAGAATTGGGCGAACGGATGAACGTGAAACTTGGCATAGTTAAAGTTTATATGGAGGAGAAGTGCAGAAAGCTATTTATTTTATATAAAATGCATTAGAAGTACATTAAATTAATTAAAATATGCATTACTCACAATACTGCTTCAATTTTACACAACATATAAACACAACAAAGGGTAATTGGAACCTAAGAGTAAAATAATACATACAGTCGAGCGTAGCAACCTCCTTCACAACCTTTTTTGAAGTCCTTTATTGACAGATGTCAAAATGTCTTTTTTATTTACATATGTGTATATGTTGTGTAAAATTGAAGCACCAGTGTGAGTAATGCAAATTTTAATTACTTTAATGTACTTCTAATGCATTTTATATAAAATAAATAACTTTCTGCACTTCTCCTCCATATAAACTTTAACTATGCCAAATTTCACGTCCATCCGTT
>MU162355.1:15986-26176 GCA_015888305.1 Antheraea pernyi
ACACGAGAGTGGTTATCACAGGGCATGTTACAATTCATTGGCTTTACATATGTAAGACCTTGCTAGGTCAATAGCATAGTTAGTTCGAAAAAAAAAAAATTGGCTTTACAATTTTAATATAAATGAAAACAATATACATCCTGAAAATGAAAAGTAATATCAATTAAATTATTAGATTTTCGATGTGTATTGTTTTTAATATTTGTTATTTAATTATATATTTATTATATATATTATTTATTTATATATATTTATTATTTAAATTGTGAAAAATTATGGAATGAAATTTTTGATTAAGAAAAAAATTAACTGCACCATTTGAAATTAATAACAGTGGATGCACAGTCCTAACATAATTCCTGTCCTTTTCCTGACATACTTGGTCTGGAAAACTAACATATAAGCTGGCAGAAGCTAGTCACTAATCCGATTATTATCAAAGATGTACACATTTGTCATTTGCCAGTTACATATGACCATAAATATAACAAGCGTTATCTATTCTAACATAATCAGTAAAGATAGTGAGTTTACATTCTACCATTTTAAAACATTCACATGTTAGCTATTTGATGAGGGGCGTCGCCTTGTTTGCCAGATGTTATGGCAAGTTAACACTGTTATCAAATTATGGCTCTTTAGGTTAAAACAGGGAATCTCTGCAAATCGCACTATACTAGTAATGCAATGCCACAACTTGACACATTTTAATCGTAAACCATGTAACTCATCATCTGTAAAGATATTTCCAGCTTAAACCTTGGCGCAAGTAATAAACCTTGATGTTACTAATACACTAATAATAAATGTGTTGATCCTTATGTTTTTATATGAGATATTAATAAAGTGTAAGATTTTTATAACAGTACATTTCAAAACAAAAACAATGACTTGACAATTTAATGATAAGTAAGGTTATATATAACTTTTGACTTAACTAAATTCATTGGAATTTCACTGTTGGTTCTGTGATGTATAGATATATTTTTAGTTATTTCTTGACTCCTATTTTTTTTTTCTTTGAGAGCTGCAACCTTCGGCTTGAGCACATTCGCAAATATATTATGCTGATATTAGTAAACAGTAAATGAATATATCTTATGGAATCATATGAGAGAAACCACTGTTATTATTCGGTGAATGTGTGACCAAAAAGAAAGATATTATAAGGTTTGGGAATATGTTCTTTCAAGTACTTCTAAAAGATATCTCCCATCCTATTGCCCAACATAGGAAAAACAGACTCTAACATTTATACTATAAACAAATATGATTTAAAAAGAACATATCACATTATAAGTCATTAATTTAGGCCTGTATTTGTTGATTTAGTGCCTATCAGCAAAACATGTATAATGATTTGATTAACTGCAATTAAATACACTGTACGCTACACAATTATGCATTCTAAAGACTGTAGAATCCAATATAAATCAGTTTTACAATCTATACATATAATAACAATGTAAATGTAATGTGCCTGTACTTTTTTTTTTATTTTTGTGAAAAAAATAGTTGCAGGTGTAGACAGTAATAAGTAAAGTAACATTTCAATCACTTTTAGAAATGTCTGTCTGTTTGTTTGAATACGCATCACTGCTAAAGTACCATGTTCGAAATAAAACCTCACCATGAAAATCATAAAGCATATCCTTGAGTAACATTTAGTCTTGGTTTCATCCGTACACTCTATAAAAAGTTATTGTAATTTTAATGACAATGCGACTTAAGTATGAGAGAAAAGTAAATGGACTTAATACATTCAGATGATTTTATTAGTCTTTTTTTTTTACATTAGCTTCTATACAGAAGGAGTCGCAAACACAGCTAGTACTATATAAACATATATTCCATATTTTAATGTTATAAACTACATATAGACTGACATATCTACTGAGACTAAAGGATGGTATCCTCAAAAACGAAGTCTTACAAAACTAAAAACATTTGTAAGTAAATATTAACCGGGCTCTGAACATTTGAAAAAGAAACAAAAAATACTTATTAATTTTGGCCATATTACTATACTGTTCCTACACTACTACTACTACTGATCTGGAAACAGTACTGTCACTGAGAAAACCTAACAAAAAACTCCACAGCATTTATATCTTCATCAATAATTAATAATGCTTATTAGAGCTGTAAAATAGTACCCAGATCTACATTATATGAAAAGTAACAAACCATTTATATCTTACCTAAACATAAAGTATGCTAGATGCAAACACAAAACAAACATTAAGATTCCTTGTAAGATAAGATAATTTTTTTCTAGTTAATTACTCATGTAAGTTGTTGTTGCATGGAATTAATTATACTGTGTTTATGTGAATTGTTTAACAATAGCAATGTCTTGTTAATAGCTGGTAGCTACTATTCAAATTTGTTTACAGTTTTATTAGTCTGAGATTCCTTATATAAAAAAGGAAGATAGATTAAGTGAATACATTATTGTATGTGTCACTCTAAGCTAATTCCCAGAAGTTTTTGTTATGACAACATAATATTTTACAGTATTCTCAGTACACAATAGATATAAATTACATCATAAAGTGTCAGAATTTTTTTTAAAGTTGTTACTGTTTTGTCAGAAGTAATAAATTTCTATGGCTTCATACAACAACAAACTTAATTAACCATTTCACATTACCAAAAAATGTAGTTTGGCTGATATTTTTACCAGTTTGCTTAATAGAGATATATATCTTGAACTGTTCATATATTAGATTGAACTATCTTAAATTTCAGTTAACGTCTACATACTAACAGTTCATTATGACAGACACTGACTGTGAGGTTTTCAAATCTAGCATGAGTAAACATCTTATATGTATAGTTTGCATAGAACTCCTTAATTAAAGAAAACCTTAAGTTCCTGTAAATAAAATATCTATTATTAAAATATGCATAATTTAGTTGTTTTATAATAGAGTTTTAAAAGTTACCTGAGACATATTGTGGAGTGCCATATGATGTTGTATCACTGCTTCTGTCAACCATTCCAGTCTTCCTGTCTCAGCTAAAGTGCCCCCATCAATAATCTGACCTCCATCAAGCATCTGTTTTGGGAAAGTCAACAGATTTTTCAAATATTCCACTGTATGTCTTTCTCTATCATGATTCCCATACTCTGCCTGTCTGCTATAAGATGCAAGAACCACAGCCTGCTGCAGATCACAGATAATCCGACCTTCAACCAAATCATGCTTCAGTTGAAGAAAATAGTGATATCTCGTAACTTCATCTGTGATGAGACTGGTTCCATTGATGACGTAGTACATCACTCGCAAATACAGCTGGTGGGATGATGCGTGCTTGTCTAGTTGGCGTTTCAGAGGTCTGTCGAGTTGCACCCATCGCGGCTGTTGGTTGCGGTTTACGTAGCGCAGACCGAAAAACTCTGGCTGGTTTATAGCCTGCCGCTGGCACACGTTGTCGAGACACTCCTGTCCCGAGCTGTCCACCGAAAGCGTGCAGTCAGCAACACCACCGTCTAACAACTCTACACTTATCACAAACAAACTCTTCGACGCAACATTATATTGCCGCGTCTTCTTTAATTTCAATTTAAAAGGCATTTCCGCGACCACACGGCGCCGATTTGCAATAGCATCACATAGGAAACGTACGTTACGTTACATTTATGGGTAAAGTATGTAGAAAACGAGGTATCCGTTACGCGCACCACATATTTTATTAGATTATATGTAAAGTTTATGAATTCTTGTTTGTAAATTGTTTATAAATAGCGAAGTCGTGATGATGACGTACGAATTTCGTATGGGCACAACGGAAATTGCCAAGTAAACAGATACGTATCAGAAAAAATAATAATCACGTTCACAACATTGCGGCCATCGCAATTATGACATTTATGACAGTTGCTTGACAGTTCCACTTCAGTGTTACCGTAATGGAAAATGATGCGGTAGCGTTCATATAATTAAATTATTATAAGTTCAAATTGATAATTCTGTCACCGTAAGGAAAAGGGCAGCGTCAAAAATATGAATAAGAGAAAAGTCAAAGTTCAGCCTACGCTTTAGCACATCAAGTCTGTCTCGTTTTTTCATTAAGGGTAGTTTGAAAACCGAAGCTGGAGGAGGTGCACAAAATATATTACTAAACATTATTTTTTATCTTGACCACAATGTAGGTTTATATAACTTAATTTACCAAAAACAAACAGCAGATTCAACACTTTTTGTCTGGACGGTAATGTAAAATGCAGTAATATAATATACTGGTGAAAAACATTCGGTTATTTTGATTATTGTCACATCGAATTTTGAAGTATTTATACGAAGGAATGAAACACGCGTTTGTTTCGTTGTAATAATTGGTACATTACAACATAGCAAATATTATATAAATATTCTCATATTTAAAATATCTAAACATATTTATGTTCAAGGCGATCGGATTCAGTATACCGAAGTTGCTATAACGGTACCTAGTCGCGTGCTATAGTAATATAAAGAGCATTGAATTGTGTCTTACACATGTATGCTGACATTTACGATGACTAGTTAAGCGGTGTTGTTCTGTTATTTCATTCATAGTTAGTAAATTTCGTAATGTAATAAAAATAACATGAATATTAAAAGTATATTTATTATTCAAGAAGTCAAATTTAATATATTCTACAAAAATAGTACACAATATTTTACACGATCTCTGTATTTTTAATAGCCCAAGCCTATTCAATTAATTAATTAAGCGGTAGAACGTTGTGAATTCGCTAAGCTGATCCAATCTCTCGGTTCTTTTAGAACTTTAGTAAGTTTATCTTCCGCGGAGTTTGGTTTCGGTGTGTGCATGTACTCCCATTTCTGTAACATAAAATGGCGTTCATTCCACTAGAAACAGATTCTCAAGATACTACAAACTCTTTGGTATTGTTGTAAAAATGATCTTATATATTTCACAGCCACTTTATTCAATTCTATTAACGTCCATCCTTTCGATTCAGTATGATTGGTGAACATATGTTTAAACAAGGATAAATTCATACGTGTTACGTTTGAACGGCTGGGCCCATTATAATGAAATTGTAAAGTAATAGGTATGCGTCCACGATATGCGTGGAGGGGCACATGAGATATTTGAGCGAAGCGAAAGGGTAACAAATATATTAGATTTAGTAAGAGCAGATTTAGTTTAAATGAACAAGAATGGTTACTGACCGCATTGAGTGGTAGCGACATGAGTATGGACTCGTATCTGGCGTCGGGCGTGTGCAGCCCGAACTTGGTGCCGCGGTCGTACATGAGGTTGAACTCGACGTAGCGGCCGCGCCGGAGCAGTTGCCACTGACGCTCGTGGTAGCCGTACGCGTCGTCTTTATGCTTCTTCACTACAACAATATATTTTATTTACTGACGACAGTTTTTCTACTTATCTTATATCTATTTGCAAGTATTTTATGGATAGAACTGTCATAACATTTTAAAATTTTGTTTATGTTATTCAACTGGCAGCATTTTGACGTAATCGTAAAATCTACAAACTTGTATTTTATTCTTCTTCTTCTTACCCTAATCCCACATAAGTAGGGTCGGTACAACGTGTTTGTCATGTTGTGGTATATGATTTGGCTTAATTTTTACGATCGGCCGCCTGCCTGACATCATCAACCCTCCTTGGGATTATTTTGTTGTACCACTGTATTTATGATTGTTATTATATAATTACGAAGTCTGATGGGCTCTTGTATTGTATTGTATAGTAATTTTTTAAAGTCAAATCATTCGATTGTATTCGTTTTTACTCTCAATGTTATGTCTTACACGTCCGGTTACACCATGAAATTAGTTGATAAACAGTTACTTGTTATTTATCATATAAATAAATTATTTGAAACATAATTATAATCTATGTTTAACCTGTGGGTAACCTGTGTATGTTGTTTCTTTAAACTTTTATTCCTAGTAATTATTTTCGTTGCTTGAATTTATGACTTGGTTTATACAATTATAATGTATACACATACTGTTAATAATTCCACAAGAACCAAGTATCACGTGCATACAACATTAGTACACATATTTGATTTTTATATTACATTTTTAATTAGCATTGTTTAAGTAATGGAAATATAAGTCAGGGTAACTTACCGAGTGGTAAATAACTGGGGATGACAGCCTCCGCGCAGGAGGTGACGAACTTGAAGGCAGTTTGTTGGTCGGGACTATCAATGTCGTCAAAGAATATGCCGCCGAGACCGCGCCGCTCACCGCGATGGGGGATGTAGAAGTAATCGTCGCACCACTTCTTAAATCTAACAATATTTTTTAAATTTAAATTTTCCGTCGGCTGAAATTTTTTCGTCTATCTATCGTATGTCGCATTACAGCCGGCGCGCGGCCACGGGGTAGAGGTAAAGTGAAAGACATTCGACAGAACTGAAGGCGAATACGGCGGCGTCCATGGCTCAATTCAAAATGATTCAATAGTTTAAATAACTATTGAGCTCAATATATATAAAATGCATCTGTCATCTGAATGATTGTATTTATTATGTATTCTGTATGCTAATACACAAATTCAAATTAAATGTCTACTTGGATATCTTGTCTACAATTGATTTCCCATTACCATTCACATTTTCCAATTATTTACTAACCACACACTTCAAAAGTCCACCTTGAGATTTTCTAATTGTCAATTTTTTTTCGGACGCAGGCTCACGCATTTGAAATTTTCTATAACCTTTTTTATAGATGCAGGCAAAAAAATTATATGATGTGCAAAAATTATTTTACTCTATGAATTTTCAAATCTTTACACAAAAATGGGGCTTTTTTACACAAAAAAGTTCCCGTAGCTCTCTGTAATATTAATAATCGAGTATTAACAGCTATACCTCTGATAATATGAAGAGTCGTGAGAGTCGCAGGCGTGTTTGAGAGTCAGGTGGAAATGGACTGCGTCCTCTTCGTTGAGGTAATATGGAGTCAAGTCTGTTCCACCTCCGAACCACCACTGGACACCTATCAAGAAGCATTGAAAAGAAAATTTGACAGAAGTACTCCAATCCCCAGAAAAGTCAGAAGTATCAGGAAAAGACGTGTAGTCCGGTGAAGCTCTTAAGACCTTGCTTGGTCAATAGCGTAGTCAGATCGAAAAAAAAAAACAATCAGGAAATGACGCTGTAGCGACATAATTATGTATTTTGTGGAATTGCATCATTATGTACCGGCGAGCAGTTCAGTCTCGGCCGGCACACATGTAACACGTGTCTCTTCATTAAAGACTAAAAACTGATCTTTGTTTCATTACATCTACAGACATTAACTAGAGGTTGAACCTCTAAACTGGTTAACAGGCGGGTTTGACTCTATCACGCTAAAGAATAACAGTTAATCAAGTCTTTGTATGTATAAAACAGACTTTGTCTGTGTTTGCGTATTTAATCGACGACATCATACATAATCTACGTATAACTCTATCATTATGTATATTTTATCCTTATACTCGTGTATAGGTTATATTACTGTAAAGTTTCAAATGAAATTAGTTAAGTAGTTTTTACGTCCAAGATTAACGAACTTTCACCCTCACAAAGATTATGTTTATAATATTAGATCTATACTAATATTATAAAGAGGTAAAGTTTGTGACGTTGTGAGTTTGTGACGTTGTAAGGGGTAATCTCAGGAACTACTGGTTCGATTTGAATAATTCTTTCAGTGTTATATAGCTCATTCATCCAGAATGGTTATATATCATTACGCTAAGAGCAAAAGGAGCGGAGCAACAATGAAAAATGTTTTTAAATCGGGGTATTTTTTCCTTTTGAGAGCTTCCGCTGTGTCTTAGCCCAAAATAATTATACCACGCGAAGTCGCGGGCAGAAGCTATTAACTAATTATATTATCTATAATCTATACTAATATTATAAAGAGGTAAAGTTTGTGAGGTTGTAGGGGGTAATATCTGGGGAGTCGGAGAAAAATGGTCGAACGAAAACGTTTCTTACGAACGCTGCATTAATTATGAGATATATATGATTGAATTCTAGAGAAAAGTTGTAGCTTGATAATGCCTATTACTGCCCAACGAAGTGGGCACGGGTCGGCTAGTAGGATATAATTTGTAATTCGACGCTTTAGACTAAACGCGTAGTATATTACAAGATATCGTAACCTCTTCACACTTAACGTAAGAGGGTGAAGGCACTGTGGTTGCAAGGTCGTAAGCACAGCATTATTTAAGAATAACGGTGACTGTCGAGAGATTGACAATCCATCCGTCGCCGCTGTTATACTGCAACGTATATGCAATATTTTTTAGGTTAGGTTTTAGGTTTTTAGGTTTTACAACAAAGTCCCAAAGCATATTACTGATTTGCCGGACTGTAAGTTTAAGCACCATGTCAAGCGGTTTTTTCGTGTCAAATGCCTATTATAGAGTGGATCGATATGAATGAACGATTGTAACGTGTAATGTATTGTGAATATATTTATGTTAAAAAGATAACGTCGGTCGAGTTTCTTGCTGGTTCTTTTCAACGCCGGGGTGTTTGTCCGAGCCGGTGGTAGTTTTGACGTTCATAACCGCCTCGTTAGGGCCTAAACTCAATAACGTATTTTGGATTTTGATACACTCGTTTGGTCTCAAACTGGGAAAATTTAAAAAAATGTACAATACTCACCATTTTTATCTTGAACCTCGAAGTATCTATAGTTGAAATGAATGGTGGGTACCATCGGGTTGCGGGGATGGATCACCGCACTCACGCCTGCCGCGAAGAATGGTAGCTCCGCATTTTGGAGATCTTTCCCCCTGTTAATGTATATGTTATAGTCAAGCGGTGCTCCAAGGTTTGACTACTCAATCCTCAGTTTTGACTTACAGTCTTAGTCCAAAGTCCAAATGAATGACGTTTTTCGGTCTTTGACTAAAGAATTTTCAAACCTATGATAAACCGGTAATTCCGGGAAGAGACTGGATATCGACTTTTGACTATAACATACATTTATATGGATTTCACGAGTGACCTTATACATATATTATTAAGCAGTTCGTCCATCAGGCACACAGACTCGAATCACTTTAACTCTTCTATACTACATTGAAAATACAACGATTCAACTCATTTTCATGCGCTCAATATAGGTGTTTACAAAAAGCGTCCAAATGACGTGATGTTTTTATATATCCCAAATAATCCTCCGCGACTTCGTCTATGTCAAATTACAATAAGAAATTATAGCTTACTGCTAAGGTATAAAGTGCCAAGTTATAAAGACATATACATACATCATAATCATATTTTACCAAAATATAAGCAAAAATTTCAATGATCTCGTTAATATCTTGATGATTTAAAAAACGACATTTGCACGCAAATGTAATTTTTATAATATATTCAATTGTTTCGTATCTAGTAACGTCCATAATTTATTTTACTTTTTTAATTAACTGTATTATCTATAATTTTGTAAAATGTTGTGATCAACTTTAATAAGACAACAAATGTAGTTCTTTAGTATTAATGTGTATTTTGTGTATAGTTAATTTATTATCTGTTGTTGTAAATAAATAACAATCTTCTACAAGATACTTATATTCCCATAGATCCTCTACACGTGCCTAAATTACTTTAAGCTTGCCTAGCGTTCCCCGTACGGGATGTGAGGTAGACGCTAGGTCAGCATGTATAACATTGTTAGAATAAGGAACGATTAGAATAAGAAATTAGGATAGGCAGTCTAGAATCGACTCTCGTAGAATGTACACGTAGGTTAGGAAGTCTCAAATGGTTTTCAAGTCCATATACTAACATCCATTCTTATATACATTTCTTCATATCAGTGTCAGATGGAGAGAAAAATACACGTATATCTTACAAGAGTTTAGAAATTGCCTAGCCAATGTGTTTATGCAGGAAGAAAACTGCGATAGCATTACTAATAAGTCTAGAATATCACTTGGTTCTTAGATTCCCTGAGACACGCGTTAACCATGTTCCTGGGCAGTAAATATATGCACAGAAACTCAGCGACTTCCATTATTGACATTTGCAGATCAGCATGGTATGACAGTACAGGATTTCAGAGCTTCATCTTTCTGCACTTGCATTGTTCTTTGCGTACACTAGTATTTAATCCAGTACCAATTTGCTTCACCAGTAGTATAATATAAATATGCAATAAATAATCATCCTAACCGGCTCCGCATCT
>MU162361.1:0-10202 GCA_015888305.1 Antheraea pernyi
GCGGTAGGTGGCGCTGCAGTTGAATTATAATTTTTTTTATTATCAAGGCATTCAAGGCAGGACAACATCCGCCGCGACCGCTAGTTTTATATAAAATGCTGTCAACGTAAAGAGAATCAGCTAATTCACCCAAACTCATACGTATATATATATATATACATATATACACCTATATTTTATTTTCTCGTCATAGTAAAGACGATTCTTCGTTTGGAATTAAATAGCCCTTTTTTTCGCGCTCACCGTCACCTGTCTATGACGTTATTGTACGTGTATTGTAGCCCCAAAATATTGTGGTGGTAAATATAATGGTGGTAGAGCCACGCTAAAGCTATTACTGGTTTCAGAATGTATGTGTCCCTCTCATAGAAAACCGACGTTAAGTAACAGTGCTTGCATTATTGCGTTTCGTACGATCAGTGAGAGCGCCGGAGGCCCACCTCCTCTCCCCTCTCCTCTCTCTCTCCCTGCCCTGACCCTTCTCCCCAAAGCGTAGCAACGCACTTGGGACGACTGTTGTTGTTAGTGTCCATGGACGGTGGTGATCACTTAACATCACGTGACCCACCTGTTCGTTTGCCAACAATGACATAAAAAAAAAAATATTTTAAAAGTAAATAAGACCATTTTACCAGTGAAAACGATATCTAAGAAAACTAAGTGTTTTGTTATTTTGTTTATGAAACAGTTGCTCACTTCGGCTCACAGGGGAGGTGGCAGTAAAGAACAATTTGGTGGCATCACACTGTGTGTAGTGTCGATTGTGTAGAGTGTGTATTATAGTGTGGATCAATACGTGAATGATTGTGACGTATGGAAATGACGCCCCTCTCTGTGCATCCACTAATAACGAATGTAAATATTTATGTTACTGTAAAAATATATGACATGAAAAGATAAACCAGATTGAGTTTCTTGCCGGTTCTTCTCGATGACTGGGCTGTTTTCCGAACCGGTAGTAGCTTTGACGTTCATAAGCGCCTTCTCAGGGCCTAAATTGAATAAAGGATATTTTGATTTTGATTAAAAAAAAACAAAGACAATTAGTGTTCGACAATAGCATAATCAGTTGAGTTTATATCATCCCAAGTTTTTGATGCCCGTGGGATTCTATTATTACTATAAAACAACAGTGTTATATCAGAATTGTTGATTATACTGTTATATGATATTGGCGTCGATTATAATTATTTAGTAATACCGTCAATGGTAAAAATGGCGATTCGTTCGGCGATTGTTCGTTTAGCTCAACAGAAATCGTCTCGGCTGATATTATGAGGTGTACGTCTTGAGTTCGAACCCCTTCGCGCTTCACTTTTTGAGAATATTCTTCACAAATGTATTTATTAAAAGCTAATAATTGTCTTCGAACATAAACTACACAGATAATATTATCATAACCTTCACGCATAGTTTGTTCCAGATGTCTGAATAAAATAGTTGGAAAAGATTTAAATTGTATCCTAAAATGCAAGTCATGTAATCAAAGTTATGGCTTACAGCGTGCAAATGTTACTTTGGATGCTTTCCATATTACGTTTACAACGCTCACAATAGCATTTTGCTGCCTGTTGTTGCGGTTGCGCCGAAAACGTCATTAATGACGTCATAACATACGCTCACGCGAAGCTCACGACGCCCCTTGTCTGGAGCTGGGTCGATGTGCGCGTTGACAAAATTGGCGGGATTTTTAATAAAAATGGCGACCGTAAAAATGTCATTATTTGTTGTAGTAAGGAATATTTATATTAAATGACATATTGTATTTAATAAATTAATTAAAATTATTAATATATTTACATGAAATATTTTAATTAAAGTTTGGTATATAAACAAAAGGATTTGTACAATTTTATAACATAGTTAAATAATATATACGATTTTCATCAAATAAATATCTTACCGTTGCCGCAAAAGACATTTTGATTTTATTTGAATGTAAATTAATTAAATACTTTATTTAAATTAAATATAAAAATTGAATTAGAATTGTTTTTCCAACATACATAAATCAATTTAATAATAATTAAAATATACAGTTAAGACTTACAAATTGTAACTTAACCTTTAAAAGCTTTTGCTTCATTCTTTCTAGATTGCCATTTGTATTATTTACCTGAACGCTGAAAACGCCCCATAATGGGTTCCACTTGGAAATATACAGTTAAGACTTACAAATTGTAACTTAACCTTTAAAAGCTTTTGCTTCATTCTTTCTAGATTGCCATTTGTATTATTTACCTGAACGCTGAAAACGCCCCATAATGGGTTCCACTTGGTTTTACGATTGTAATGCTCAAGAGTAAGTGGAACAGGAAAAATCGCGGTCGTGAGCGTGAACGATGTGAGCGCTTAGTGGAACGCATACTAAGAAACGCTTCGCGCAAATGACATCTGGCATAAAACAAAAATGGAATTGCCCAGAATGTCAGAAGTAGACAACCAAAATTAAATAAAAAAAACACGCCAGTGCAAACTGATAAACTGCAATCGGACTCTGACGAGGATTCTGGTGACGGTAATCATTTAATGGTGGTAGAGCCACGCTGAAACTATTACTGGTTTCAACATAAATGGGTCGGCTCGCCCGGGGTTGTACCACCCTCTCGCAGAAACCCGACGTGAAGTAACAGTGCTTGCATTGTTGCGTTTCGTTCGGTTAGTGAGAGCGCCGGAGGCCCACCTCCCCTCCCCTCTCCTCGCTTCTCTCTCTCTCCCTCCTCAAACCCTTCCCCCCAAAGCGTGGCAAACGCAATTGCGACTCCTCTGGTGTTGTTGGTGTCCATAGACGGTGGTGATCACTTAATATCAGGTGACCCCCCTGTTCGTTTGCCAACTATTACAAAAAAAAAATCTTTTCACATCTATTGGCACTCCGAACAATAAATATACATTTTTATACAGTTTATTCTTAATTAAATATAAGATGGGTTGCACGAGCTCAATATAAAATATCAATATTACATGTACACACACCGCTATATTACGCGTCGGTAATTTGACGCTTGTCATGTCGGTGATGCTTCAATAACACGTCGGGGTCATCGGTGACGCCAACCCATTAGTTTTTCTCCTACCAAAAATCGCCCAACGCGACTAAAGAAGTATTCACTACAATAAATGAAATATCAATAACATATATAAATAAAAATTAAACCTAACCCGTGTTATTACAAAAAAGTTAAATACGTATTGAACACTGGCTTTAAAAAGGTCTCTTATTAAATGCACCGCGGTCGCTGAAAGTTCGCCATCTTAATCTTTTTTCTCCCCTTTGTTTCGTTAGTAATACCGTCAATGGTAAAAATGGCGATTCGTTCGGCGATTGTTCGTTTAGCTCAACAGAAATCGTCTCGGCTGATATTATGAGGTGTACGTCTTGAGTTCGAACCCCTTCGCGCTTCACTTTTTGAGAATATTCTTCACAAATGTATTTATTAAAAGCTAATAATTGTCTTCGAACATAAACTACACAGATAATATTATCATAACCTTCACGCATAGTTTGTTCCAGATGTCTGAATAAAATAGTTGGAAAAGATTTAAATTGTATCCTAAAATGCAAGTCATGTAATCAAAGTTATGGCTTACAGCGTGCAAATGTTACTTTGGATGCTTTCCATATTACGTTTACAACGCTCACAATAGCATTTTGCTGCCTGTTGTTGCGGTTGCGCCGAAAACGTCATTAATGACGTCATAACATACGCTCACGCGAAGCTCACGACGCCCCTTGTCTGGAGCTGGGTCGATGTGCGCGTTGACAAAATTGGCGGGATTTTTAATAAAAATGGCGACCGTAAAAATGTCATTATTTGTTGTAGTAAGGAATATTTATATTAAATGACATATTGTATTTAATAAATTAATTAAAATTATTAATATATTTACATGAAATATTTTAATTAAAGTTTGGTATATAAACAAAAGGATTTGTACAATTTTATAACATAGTTAAATAATATATACGATTTTCATCAAATAAATATCTTACCGTTGCCGCAAAAGACATTTTGATTTTATTTGAATGTAAATTAATTAAATACTTTATTTAAATTAAATATAAAAATTGAATTAGAATTGTTTTTCCAACATACATAAATCAATTTAATAATAATTAAAATATACAGTTAAGACTTACAAATTGTAACTTAACCTTTAAAAGCTTTTGCTTCATTCTTTCTAGATTGCCATTTGTATTATTTACCTGAACGCTGAAAACGCCCCATAATGGGTTCCACTTGGTTTTACGATTGTAATGCTCAAGAGTAAGTGGAACAGGAAAAATCGCGGTCGTGAGCGTGAACGATGTGAGCGCTTAGTGGAACGCATACTAAGAAACGCTTCGCGCAAATGACATCTGGCATAAAACAAAAATGGAATTGCCCAGAATGTCAGAAGTAGACAACCAAAATTCGATAATGAAAACACGCCAGTGCAAACTGATAAACTGCAATCGGACTCTGACGAGGATTCTGGTGACGGTAATCATTTAATGGTGGTAGAGCCACGCTGAAACTATTACTGGTTTCAACATAAATGGGTCGGCTCGCCCGGGGTTGTACCACCCTCTCGCAGAAACCCGACGTGAAGTAACAGTGCTTGCATTGTTGCGTTTCGTTCGGTTAGTGAGAGCGCCGGAGGCCCACCTCCCTCCCCCTCTCCTCGCTTCTCTCTCTCTCCCTCCTCAAACCCTTCCCCCCAAAGCGTGGCAAACGCAATTGCGACTCCTCTGGTGTTGTTGGTGTCCATAGACGGTGGTGATCACTTAATATCAGGTGACCCACCTGTTCGTTTGCCAACTATTACAAAAAAAAAATCTTTTCACATCTATTGGCACTCCGAACAATAAATATACATTTTTATACAGTTTATTCTTAATTAAATATAAGATGGGTTGCACGAGCTCAATATAAAATATCAATATTACATGTACACACACCGCTATATTACGCGTCGGTAATTTGACGCTTGTCATGTCGGTGATGCTTCAATAACACGTCGGGGTCATCGGTGACGCCAACCCATTAGTTTTTCTCCTACCAAAAATCGCCCAACGCGACTAAAGAAGTATTCACTACAATAAATGAAATATCAATAACATATATAAATAAAAATTAAACCTAACCCGTGTTATTACAAAAAAGTTAAATACGTATTAAATACTTGGTTGAAAAAAGTTTCCTAATTACTGTACCGCGTTCCCCCGAGGCAAGTTCGCGTTATCCTTTTTTCGCAAGTCTAACCTAACGTAACCAAAGCGAGACAAAAGATTAAGATGGCGAACTTTCAGCGACCGCGGTGCATTTAATAAGAGACCTTTTTAAAGCCAGTGTTCAATACGTATTTAACTTTTTTGTAATAACACCGTGTAAGTTGGAACGGCACTACTAATTTCCAAATGAAATTGAATTCGTGTAAACGAGGTAGACGGGAATTGCAATAAAAACGCCTTTCCCTAAAACCTAAACTGATCGAATAAAATCGTATAATTTGATGAAGACATAATACAAGAACAGAAAGGGTTAGCGGCCTACGATTTACATAGACCGGGGATGTTCATTCATTACTTCGTTATTTTGTCCTCAGAAAAAATAAACACGAATTTTATAAAAATATAATATGTATATAAGAATATAATATATTTTATAAGAATTATATATACAAATTCATATGCCCTTGAAACTCAAAGGGAAGGTATGTAAAACTATTATAAGACCAGTAGTGTTGTACGCATCTGAGTGCTGGGCGTCGAGAGAGATGAATGAGAGAAAACTACATGTGGCAGAGATGCGAATGTTGAGGTGGATGTGTGGTGTAACTAGAATGGATAAGATTAGGAATGAATATATCAGAGGAAGTTTGAAAATAGCACCAGTAACAGAGAAGTTAAGGAGTAATAGGTTAGCATGGTATGGGCATGTCATGAGGAGAGATGAAAACCATGTAACTAGAAAAGCTTTCAGTATGACGATCGATGGATATAAGAGTAGAGGAAGACCGAAAAAAGGATGGATGGATTGTGTGAGAAATGATATGTGTGTAAAAGGTGTGATGACTGAGATGACATCTGAAAGGCGAGCGTGGAAAAGGAAAACATGTTGGGCCGACCCTACTTAGGTGGGATAAGGGTAAGAAGATGATGATATATATACGAATTCAATATAAACTAAAACGTTGGCTCAATAGTAGGTCTCCTCTATAAATTACCTCCGGCCGCCGTACATGAGCTCTGGGAGCGATGAACACGTGCATGTCCGTCGCCCGGGCAGTTAAACTACACAGGCCCATGTGGTTGAGGCGAATTGTGCCGATGCGACTCCCACAATTCGTCAGGGGAGGTCTAACACCCACTCCCCCATGAAGGGTCTCTCATCTTGAACCCTCAGACCGCTATTGGGGCCCCTTAAGAAAGGACAATACCGGTCGAAGGAGCAGACGTAGTGCCGATTAGGTAGTCCTTGCTCCCCCGGCCAAAAAGTGTAAGAAGGTGCCATGGAGTTTTAGTCCTTGCGACATATCCATCTTCTGCTACCCAAAGGGATGGATAAAAACAAAGTCTCCGCTATAACTCTATGCCACAAAACCTGTGAATACATATGCCCTGCATGTTGGCTTATCAATCACGCTCAAATGGTTGCACGAATTTTAATGGAATTTGGTTTAGAAGTCGTTGATGATCTATATTTTTTACTTGATTAAACGAGAGTAACTTTCGGCTTAATTGACGTTCTGTAGTCTAAACAATTTGATGAATTATAACATAAAAGGTGTTATTAGAACCGTGTTAACCGTGGGAATGAAATCCTGACTAAAATTATAAATATGGATGTGAGGTTTTTTGTTACGTTTTCACGCCTTAACTGCAGAACCGATCAAGAAATAGCGACCCTCTCTGTGCATACGCCAAAAACGAATGTGACTATCCATATTTGCAAAAATATCTATTAAGAAAAGGTAAACGAAATCGAGTTTCTTGCCGGTTCGTCTCGATGGCTAGGCTGCTTGTTCGAACCTGTGGCAGCTGTGACGATATACCTACATATAAGTACGATGTTTGAGAATATAAATAAACAGAGGAGAAATAAAAATAACTTTTCATTTTTCAATTGAACATATCTTTCATCAATATTACTAAAAAGTTTTAGCGTTTTCGCAGATGGATCTTGTTTATTTTCTTTTATTTATAATGTTTCGAGTTTATTTTATATAACCTAATGAAGCGTACGGACAGCGGTTAGTATTTGATATTGATATTCTATTAATACTTCATACATTGTCGCTTATGGCCATAAACTACCACATAATGTTTAAAAAAATGTGACGCAATACTTACAGGACTGGTTCTTTAGCGTATCACTGGATCGATCCCATAAGTGCTTGATGACAGATGTTCAACTTGTTCAATCAGGTGGTTATTAGGTAAATATATACGGGATTTCATTGAAAAAAAATTTTTTTTAACTGACTATACAATTGGCATGGGAGGCTTCACCGGGAGTAGTCCTGTGAAGCTGTTAAGACCTTGCTTGGTCAATAGCGTAGTCAGTTCGAAAAAAAAGCTTCACCTTCTACTAAGGCGAGCGTTTAAGGCACTCAGCCGATTTTATTTGACAACTAGCACAAGGGTGCACTGCACGCCTCGGCTTAATCTTTTACCTAGTTTACGCAACATCGCGACTCTAACCAATCTAAGCTAACTATTCATACATACAGGAATTAGCGAGATACTATGTGTGTACCTCAGTAACTTGTGTATGTATTTCGTATCCACGTAAACACTGTGTCGGGTAGAGTGCAGTGATCAGTGAACACAGTCTTCGGGTATTGGAGAACAGCGAGACACACGCTTTTCTTTCTTTGTCGTTGTCCGTGATTGAGTTTACTGCGTTCAGGTAGCGTGGCGATCACTGAACAAAATCTACGCTTTTCAAATGATAACTGATTAAAATGTTTCTCTGTAATATAAAATTTTCGCTTCTTTACGACACACGATGTATTTTCTTTCACCAAAAGCTTCGGAGGATTCAAACATATGTCGATTCTCACGATATCCGATTATCATGAAGCCATAAGCGTTTAAAACATTTATCATAGTAATTAATTTGTAAATCAGACTGAAGAAACAAGTTTAGATTTACCGTGAACTTGATAGACTTTATGTCTGTTCAGGGCCTTCTGGTTACGACAGTGACGAAACGAAGAAAAATGAACCTATAAATTTGAGGGCTCAAATAATGAATTTATTCGTTACATCATGACCCTTACTGCTAAGCATAATTCTATAAACTAGTGGGCGCCGAGTAGTCGACATTCGACCATAGTATGTATGTTATAATATCATTGTTGAATGTAGAATGAAAAAGAGTAATTGGAACGTAAGAGTAAAATAATACATACAGTCGAGCATAGCAACCTCCTTCACGATCTTTTTTGAAGTCCTTTATTGACAGATGTCAAAATGTCTTTTTTATTTACATGTGTGTATATGTTGTGTAAAATTGAAGCAGTAGTGTGAGTAATGCATATTTTAATTAATTTAATGTACTTCTAATGCATTTTATATAATATAAATAGCTTTCTGCACTTCTCCTCGATATAAACTTTAACTATGCCAAATTTCACGTTCATCCGTTCGCCCTTCCGTTTCCGTTCCGTTAAAAAGGGATACAAAGTTTAGGCTTCACGTACCTATTAATATATATGATGATATTAACTGTTAGCGGCTTGGCATACCTTTTTGTACAATAATTATTATCGATTTGTTTTATTTTAATGTAATAGTTTTAGTAGTTCTAAATGTGTTAGTGGCATTTATAGTAAGCCCATCAATTTTGGAATTATACATACTTCCCATGTAGAGCATTTAGGTAACATTATTTACGATCAAATAGAATTTAATCTTGTTCAAGTCACTGTTAATTTCGCTAAGTTACACGCATTTTCTGTATCCCGTATCTCGTAACTTCCTTACAATCGGTAGATAATTTTTTTTTATAAAAGAGAAATTGATACCAGAATACATCAGGTGTATTGCCCACAACAGTGACACGTTGGTTAGAACTCCCGATAGTGATTTACTTATACTTTATTCAATTCAGAATCAGTTAGTGTATCTACCAAAAGGCTTGCAGGATGGCATGATGCTAATCTTTCGATGGTCATCGTTGTTTCAGGACTGTACTGTTTTTTTTGTAGCACGGCATAATGACTTCACTGTGCCTTATGGTAAGCACAGTACAATCGAAAAACAATGGTGACCACCGAGTGACATACTATCCAACGCCGGTCACCACTGTCATGCCGGCCTGCGAAAATCTGGATATGCACAGACTGACCCCGAAACGCGATCCGCAGAAGCGAATCACTATGACGGGCTTTTTCGCCATATACATGGTGGTTGCGACCCAGTCAGGCTGTAACACCTTACCACCCCGCTTTTGCCATTGCCTCGTTCGTTGTTCAGCAGATGATATTATTCGACACCCCTTGATATCATTACATAGTATAAAACAAAGTCCCCTACCGCGTCTGTCTGTCTGTCTGTTCGCGATAAACTTAAAAACTACCGAACGGATTGTCATGCGGTTTTCACCGGTGGATAGAGTGATTGACGAGGAACGTTTTAGTATATAACTTGTCAAGGATTTTTTCATAATCAGGGCGGGACAACGCCTGCCGGGCCCGCTAGTAAATGATATAATTGAAATGGTGATATAAACTGATTATGTTATTGTCGAACAGTAATTGTCTTTACACACAATGTGATGCAACCAAATTGTTCTTTACTGCCACCTGTCGAAGTGAAAAACTGTTTCATAAACAGAATAACAAAATACTCAGTTTTCATAGATATCGTTTTCACTGGTAAAATTGTCTTATTTACTTTTAAAATAATTAATGTTTTGGAGCTACAATACACGTCAAGTCTTATGATGTTATTCGACATCCCTTACACCTACACTGTGCCAGCCACTAGGTACAGTGCCATCATTTTGTTGTACAATAATCTAATAAAGGATAATAAAAAAAAGATAAACTAACAAATAAATAGTTAATATCCATATTATTGTTATAAATGTGAATGTGAGTTTGTTCGTTTTTCCCTCCCCCTTTCCCACTCCCCTTCCCTCAAACATAGGGTGGCAACGCATTTGCGACACTTCTGGTGTTGCAAGTGTCTATGGACGGTGGTGATCAAT
>MU162362.1:0-17728 GCA_015888305.1 Antheraea pernyi
CAGCCTGACTGGGTCGCATTCACCATGTACACGGCGAAAAAGTCAGTCATAGTCATTCGCTTCTGTGGGTCGCGTTTCGGGATCAGCCTATGCATATCCGGCTTTTCGAAGGCCGGCATGACAGCGGTGCAGTGCCACTCGGTGGTCGCCATTGTTTTTGTTGTGCTTACCATCATGTAAAGTGAAGTCAATTTGCCGTGCTACAAAAATCGCTACAACGACCAGTCCTACGCTACTTGTATCTATATTCACCAGTTCGTTGTTTCACCTTGTGGTATCACTACTTTCACTATGTTTGCTGGTCGCTGTTTGGGAGATATTATGCAACAAAGGCCTTTATAAAACCGGGAAACATTGAATATTCCGTCTGCCCTAACAACAAAGTCAACAATACAATACATTCTTGATAATTTAATGTATGTCCGTAAAAACTTTGAAAACCTGCATTTTGTAAAGGACCGGCATGATCTAAATACTAGAAACTGTAACAAACTGGTCGTCTCATGTTTCAGACTTAGCAAAACCAGTAATAGTTTCTTAGGTAATAGTGTTAGGTTTTACAATAAAGTTCCTAAACATATTACCGAAATGCCGGACTGTAAATTTAAGCACCAGTCAAGCGGGTTTTGGTGTCGAAAGGCTACTATAGAGTGGATCAATACGTGAACGATGGTGACGTCTGGAATTTACTCCTCTCTTTGCATCCACTAAAAACGGTATTGTAACGTATAATGTATATGAAATGAATATGTTAAAAAGATGTACACGAGTAGCTTTGACGTTCATAAGTGCCTTCTCAGGGCCTAAATTGAACAAAGTATTTTTGATTTGATTTGAACAAAAGTATAGTAACTTGTTTTATATTAGTTATTCGTTTGTATAGCAGAATTGCCAAGATAACTCTGTATTACATCGGATTACAGTTTAATAGCACTTAGGATTTAGCCTCGAAGAAAAACGCTACGTAAACTTAATAATATCAGGACTAGCTACATATTTGTAACGCACAAGCAATTTACATACAAGTGGTATATCATTTTCTTGGTACGAATAGTAATTTATAGCTTGCCCTTTTAAGGCATCATCGACATTTCGTCTGACAAATATAATAATACATTATTTGTGGACCATTAGGAAAAGCTAGCGATTTCTAAGTATTAGATTCCGTCGAAAGTCATCACGGTTCTTCGCGTAAATTACACATGACAATAATTCGTTGAATTATTTTGACTCTTAGGACTTTTGTTACCTTTGAATAATCTTATTTCGTAATGCATTTTTTTTCATTTTGTATCTTTTTATCATATAATAAAGGGATCCATAAAATAAAAGAGATTGGTAGGTACAGTAAATTTAAAATACCCATAGTTCAATGGCAAAACTCTCTGATTCAGCGTCGAGTAATAATGTAGATTTCAGGCTTGTTTTGTGGTCAGTATACAAGCAGATTTACAAATAACATAATTAATTTGCAAAATTTATTTGCAATGCGTTAATGTTAATGCGTTTTCATTTTTTTACAATCACTGACATAGACTGGATATATAAATTTAATCTAAAAATAATAAAATTAATGGAGGTTTTAAACATATAGCATGACGAATAAAAATTTGTAATCTCTAGCATCTAGAACGCTATTCTATAGTTATTATCTTAGCCATATCATCATTGAGATTATGGTTTGACCCATAAAAAAATGCAAACAGCTCACGACTGTTTAAGCGATTTAATCCTCTCAACTGATACAGTATCCTTGAATTTTTATCTGATAACTGATGTTGTGATCTCTTTTGCAGTGTATTAAGTTAAGCTGCGTATATTACCATCATTCATGAAGCAGGATTAGTATTAGAAATACTGCGTATCGGAAGACACAACAACGATTTGAAGATGTTCCGTGATAGAGCGAAACACGTGTAATCGATTGTAGTCGTTACACGTCAATTTACAATATACTTTAATTAATTATATATCTAAACTAGGTGTACCCGCAGCTCCGCACGCGTTTTTTTAATCGTATTAAATAATCATAGAATTATGAGATTATGTACATTTACAGAAACGCTTTTTAAAGACAATTTTAAAGACTAAAAGTAACATGTACAGTAGATATATAAATACAAAGAGCGTGCCAAATGAGGCTTGTCATCAGCAAACACATTTGGAACCTTAACCCACCATATAACTACCTCAGTGCTCACTTAAACTATATAAGGAACTAATGAAACAATAACTTAAAATATTATTACTAAGATTTACATTTACATTACATTTAATATACATTGACATTATTATAATTAAGATTTTGTGACTATATAAAAATAAACGCTTGTCTGTTCTGCAAGAAATTGTATTATGGAACACCTTACGTAATACGTTTATAATCTAAGACTTATTAGTAAGACCTCTATATCATTAATGTTATTAATAATTATAATGTCGAATTGTAAACAATAAGCTGATAATTATTTCAATCAAATTAATGTCATCATTACATAGTATAAAACAAAGTCCCCTACCGCGCCTGTCTGTCTGTCTGTTCGCGATAAAGTCAAAAAATAACGGAAGGATTTGCATACGATTTCCACCAGTAGATATATATAATTTGATAATATATAATTTGTCAAAGATTTTTTTATCATCAGGGTGGGACAATGTCTGTCGGACCCGCTAGTTATTAATAATTTTAAATTTTACCAGTCTCGAACAGATGGTGCCATAAATCTTACAGACTGGTATCTTACGTATCTTACATACTGGTAGTTATTTTATTGGTAGTTACTCTTGTTGTAATGCGCGAGAGCAACTCCTATTCCTCACCACGCCTAGATTTTTATTTCCCTAAAATATACCGCTATTGTGATCGTGCGAGCCACGCGCTAGTCTTCGTAAACGCGCCGCGAGGATCGGTTGCGTCGCGAACTAACGCAGCCGCGTTGCGAGTGAGCTAAAGCTCTAAAAATACAGTCCACATCTCTTCTTATATTAAACCCGCATCCAATGGAGGTGAAGAACAAGTGATTGACCTCACTACCTACCGCTTCAAGCCACTATTCCCTCCACATACCAACAGTATCAATCGACGACAAGTTCAATCATCCGCCTACGTCGACTTCAACCGTCAATTAAGGACGCTCTTTAATTACCTTTTATTTTGTCACAAACGTTTTCTGTTGCAGTAACACATGACAGCGGCCGATCAATTCCAAGCGGAATTCCAAAGTAACGCCCGCCCTCATGCGTAATGCCAGACTTACGCAAAATAACACCACCATTGATATCAAAATTTCCTGGAAAGCTATATAATTTGATGAACACAAATGAAATATATATATCTATATGTTTCACAAAAAGATCATTCATGGACAACTATAACGACACTGATTCAAGCTAGCGCCGGTTCTGAAATGTCCTTCTGAGAGTGAACAGCTGGTGAGATCTTTGACAACTACTATCCACGTGTCTTCCTTTTCTTGTGTATTTATGTAACGTCTGATACTCGCGAGTGTGATTTCGTTAAAATAGTTTCCTCGTAGCATCTGAACTATATTTTTATATGGACTAATTTTGAGCTACTTATCTTTTTTATGTTATCATTATTACTTATTAATAACTAGCTGATCTGATGGATATTCGCCCGCCCTGATAACAAACAAAACCTTGACAGATTTTATACATAAACCTTCCTCACGAATCACTTTATCAACTGGTGAAAATCGCATGAATATTGCGTTGAGCTTATCACGAACAGACAGACGTGGCTAAGGACTTTGTTTCATAATATGTAGTGTTCAATTAATTAACTGCTTACTTCCTAAAGTAAAGTACAATAATAGGCCACCTAGACAATACTACGAGAAGAGACGCTCCATCTTTATTTATGTCATCAGATTTGTTTCGGCACCAAAATCCACAAGTACTAAACTCCGTAGCATTAAGAATTACAACATTTATATATAAAAAATGTATGCAAATTACAAAGAAGCCCTCGGTAAATATTGTTATTAAGTAAGTAGACTTCCGTGTAAAAATCATACTTACTCACTACTTCGAATGTATAGCGAACATTATAAATAATTTACAGGTCTCACTAAACTCTATATCAAAGGGATGCCGACCGCTAATAATTCAGAAGCATATTTTATGAGCGGTCAGCGTTACCGGGCGCTCGTCATAATGTTCACCAAACTGTATGGGTTCCGTCAAAAGTCACCGTATGCACTGGCGCGGAATTAACGCTGAGATTATTCCCTGCGTTTTATGGAATCGACTCGGTCGATCCTGTTTAATATGGCGGAAAATATAAGTTTCTCTCATACTTTCGTTGACTATAAATACTGGAATTTATTCGTTTCTAGATTATTGATATAAGTATGTGTTATTTATGTTCTTGCCACATATAATATATCAAGTGATATATAATCATTAGTTATAAACAGCGGTTTCACTTGATTCTTATTTAAACAGATCTGAATGTTTGTCAAATCAATCAGTTAGGTAAGTTCGTATAGGTATAAGAATACTGTCCTTATGGTACTTTTTTGTAACGTTTGGTTCTCACCAGGCGCCCAACCCTCCCTCTGCCGCCAACAACCACGCCGCGTTACGCGGTCCACCAGACTATTTCATCATTTTCGCGTAGAATAACTTTCTGACCTACAATTTACATTATATTTGTTTAACTCTTGATGGTTGTATCATAGTATAAAATAGTTTACAAGTGTTCTCAATAAATAAATTATATAATGCAAAATAAATATTATAAATCCGACCAGTAGTTGCAAGGACTAGCGTGTTAAGAAAAATATAAAAGAAATCCTTGAGCTTTATAATAGCTTTATTTATAATTTACTTTGCCATAAGAAACACTTCATTTCATTTCACTTCACTTCTCAGGAGCATTACTTACCCATAACTGTATTCAGGACTGCAGCTAAATAAATATTATAAATTTGTCCAGTAGTTCCAAAGATTAGTGTATCGAAACAAAGAAAAAAAAGAAATTCTTGAGCTTTTTAATATTAATATACCTTGCCATACGAGGCGCTATAATTCACTTCTCAGAAGAATTACGTACATGCAACTGGATTAAAGATTGTAATCTACAATACTTTTAAGATTTTCCGAACATGTCTGCAGTGACCATTTAACATCAGGCGAGTTATATACCTACTTGCCACTTCATGACATAAGAAAAATTGGTTTATTAAAACATTTTTGTTGTATTTTATATGTATTAGCTTATCCATAGTTATTTAGTTTATCCATAAACTGCTCACCATCAGGTACAGAGCAATCACTTTACTGTGCTACAATAAGCAATAGATTTTCAGCACTAATGGTGCTTTTTACTAAAGCGAGGCATAATATTTTTCTTTGTTTAATATATCGTTTGATAATAAATGCTGCGTTTTTTGACGCCACTGTTATTGTCTATTTGTGACCACGCTGAGAAATGTCCGGTATGTTTTATTACGATACAAAACCGTACATACTGCCGTATCCGCGCATTGCTTACCAGCTGGCTGTCAGATACCTTACACAGATTTGTAAAATTTTGATTTGTATATCCTTTTGTATTTATATTTCTCTTTGTAGCTAGTTAACTCAAACGTTATTCTTCCATACGTCCAATCCACATTTACTCAGAGCTGAGCAATAGCCTCTTCGCTCTCAGAACCATTACGATTATGCACGATTTCAGATTCTTCTCGCTCACACAAATCTTCATAATTTTACCCAACTCTATTATGTATGGATGTGTATGGACTCCCTTTAAACAATCATCCATTTCTGGTTTTGCTAAATGCACTATTTTCCTTTACTTTAGCCTCTTAACTTGCTTCGACTCCATTTCTTTAAATTTATTTGTTATTGTGATTTCTTTGTTAGTATACTATACTTTGCAATTTAAAATCAAATATATTTTATTAAATTTAGATCCTGAGTAAGCGCTAACTAAAAAGAACGGGCAAAAATTCGATTTGGTATTCGATATATTTATTGTTATATATTTTTAGAAAAATGCATTGTTGTTACAATCATTTTAACGAATTTACAGACTTGTCATTTCCAGAGATCACTGTCGTTTACATATTAATTCACCCTATAATAGCTTGTTCGTATCAAAGCTTGCTTGACTTGGTGAGTGGACATACTATGTAAAGTGGTCTGGGTGTTTGTTGTGGAACCTAACACTATTACATAAATAACTGATACTGATCTTACTGAGCCCGAAACATGGCATGGACTATTTACGATTGCCTCTACTGAAACTAGCTTTTCTAAGGTTTTGACGGAAATGGCCTACATTATTCGCTCCATGGCTCTTGGTGCTACTTATAATTTACACATATTGTCACTTGTAAGCGTGTATCCTGGGAAGCTGATAGATAAATAGTATCAGATATAATTCGAAGATAGTATGCAAAAAAAGACCTGTGCTCCAGCATTCAAGCGTAGATAGCACAATATGTTTTATTTGGAAAGATGGTTTATACATCAAACAAAACTTATTTAAACAGTAAACTTGTTACATATCTATTTATATAAAGAATATTATATTTATGTATCGGTAAGGTTGTGGTCATAATGTAGTCGGCTGAGACCTTTATTTATCCCATAGTAACAAGTATAATATTCGCGTATAAAGTTAGAGAACCGCTGGCCGAACTAATACGAAATCACGCCACGGCGGCACCGCGACTAAGTATCGACATTAGTTGTCGGAATAGTCTCTATGAATATGACCCAATTTTGAAAGATATCATCAATTTGTCCGTGGCCTTAAACCGATCAGTGGAATTCAAGGTAATTTCTACTTCTGTCTTATAATATCTTAAACACTATTAAGACTTCTTTATCTATAAAGAATCATCCATTTCTGGTTTTGCTAAATGCACTGTTTTGCTTTACTTTAGCATCGTGACTTGCTTCGACTCCATTTCTTCGAATTTATTTGTTCTTGTGATTTCTTTGTTAGTATACTATACTTTGCAATTTAAAATCAAATATATTTTATTAAATTTAGATCCTGAGTAAGCTCTGACGCTTTATGGTTCAGAAACACCTCAGTCATTAAAAAGAACGGGCAAAAATTAAATTTGGTTTATATATGTCTATTGTTATATATTTTTAGAAAAATGCATTGTTGTTACAATAATTTTAACGGATTTACAGACTTGTCATTTTCAGAGATCACTGTCGTTTACATATTAATCCACCCTATAATATCTTGTTCGTATCAAAGCCTTCTTGACTTGGTGAGTGGACATACTATGTAAAGTGGTCTGGGTGTTTGTTGTGGAACCTAATACTATTACAATATAACTGATACTGATCTTACTCAGCCCGAAATATGATATGGACTATTTACGATTGCTTCTACTAAATCTAGCTTTTCTAAGTTTTTGACGGAAATGGCCTACATTATTCGCTCCATGATTTACTTAGAATTTACGCATAATGTCTCTTGTAAGCGTTCATGTGTTAGTAAAAGTACTATGCCTATTGAAACTTATCGATGTATATATTACCATCAGGAATTAGCTATCGGTCCAAGGTCGGTAACGGAACGGTTTAGTAGAGTGAATATCAACACTTCTGGACTCCTTGGGTTGAAGATTACATACAGGAATTACAGACAAGGATAAAGTTGAAGAAGCATAAAGAAAAACTCAAGTCAAATACTGTAGTGATTATTAGAAAAAATAGTCAACTATCATTAAAATAGTGCATGATACAAATTTTACTGACTATTCCAGGACCAGGTGGTGTATCCTGGGTGGCTAATATACAAATAGTGTCAGATGTAATTCGAAGACTGTATACAAAAACATGACCTTTGCTCCAGCATTCAAGCGTGGATAGCACAATATGTTTTATTTAAAAAGATGGTTTATACACCAAACAAAATTTATTGAAACAGTAAACTTGTTACATATCTATTTACACATAGAATATGATATTTATGTATCGGTAAGGTTATGCTCATAATGTGGTCGGCCGAGCCCTTTATTTATCCCATAGTAACAAGTATAATATTCGCGTATAAAGTTAGAGAACCGCTGGCCGAACTAATACGAAATCACGCCACGGCGGCACCACGACTAAGTATCGACATTAGTTGTCGGAATAGTCTCTATGAATATGACCCAATTTTGAAAGATATCATCAATTTGTCCGTGGCCTTAAACCGATCAGTGGAATTCAAGGTAATTTCTACTTCTGTCTTATAATATCTTAAACACTATTAAGACTTCTTTATCTATAAAGTTACTGAGTTCGTAATATGTCTCCTCCAAAACAGCTTGGCAAATTTAGGTGACTTTTTAAAATTATTCAGTCATGGACTTTTCTTAGCTATAATTAGATCAAATAGGTGGTATCGTTGTGAATATATAAATTTTGTTTTCGAGTTTACCACCGATTTATTCTTTGTATTTACGTTTAATTCAGATCTGAGCCTACAGAATCGGCTTATATTTCAAGATCTAGATTTCTTATATATAACTATCTCTATATAATAAAAAGAATGCGATCTGAGAACGAATTTAAAGTTGAATTTAGTTTCCAATTAAGTAACGCTAAGGAATGAGTTTTTTGGAATTCGCGTACATTTACTAATTTAAATTAGTAGCACTATCGTCTGACGGTGAAGGAAAAACATCGTGAGGAAATCTGAATCTAAGAAGTGTTCTTGTAGTACTACTTGTAGTACTTGTATGTGGGGAAATACAAAACTGTGGATTTCTCGCCGTATGAAATCCCGAATACGTCATGGGCTTGCGTGGTTATTATGTCCATATCTTCCTAAGGGAAGAGGTCTATGGTCCTGTAGTGCGTTTCTTACAGGCTGGCGATAATGATGATGATGAAAATAATGGACAAACGTGGAACAAGGTGCCATTTTGTCCGTAGGGAATAGCTTTCGTCTTTGATTGACTATATGTATATAGTAGATTTTATAGAGTAACTTGCGGATCCGGTGGACATTGTACCGCCCTGACAATAAAAATTATATACATAAACCTTTCTCATGAATCACTATATCTGTGAAGACCACATGAAAATCCGTTCAGTAGTTTTAGAGCTTATCACGAACAGAAAGACAAACACACGTGGCAGATGATAATATGGAGGATAGGATAGGAGGATAATATGTAGTGAAATATACATAGAAAACAAATTTTAACTGTCGTAAAATACTGATTTACACAAACGGATTTTGCAGGCGCCGTGTAGATTCCATATTAATACGAAATATAATACACGGAATGTGCATATTTACCGGAGCATATACGCTCGTATCTCGTCACAATTTACGGTGAACACTGAAAGATATTAAAATTGGCCCCAAGCCAATACAATCTTACACAGAGACCGTATTTATCGCGCCGGATAGGGCGAAAAGAGTGGATATTACTGTAATGTAACGACCATGTGAGGTCGTAACTTCTGCACGAAAATTATTAGGTGAATCTCAATAGCATTTACGATGTTGTTCGACAGAAATCAATGTTATTATGAGTGTTCTAGTAACTGAACATGTGATGACAAACTGGTCGTCCCATGTTTCATACTTAACACCAAACAGTTTTTTAGGTCACAATGTTATGTTTACAACAAAGCCTCAAAGCATATTACCGATTTGCTGGGCTATAAGTTTAAACGCCACGTCAAGAGGGCTTTGGTGCCAAAAGGCTATTATAGAGTGGATAAATGTGTAAACAATGGTGATGTCTGGAGTTGACTCCTCTCTGTGGATCCACTAAAACGAATGTAACGAGTAAAGCAGCGGTGGTCAACTTTTTTCAAAGCGAGTATGCAATGAAAAATTATTAAAGCAAAATGGGCGCATGATGAAAATTTTTTACAGCGTTGAGGGCGCATGTTTAGTTCTTTATAACCTTTGATTCCTTATGTTAACAGTAAAAATAATCTCGTTAGATTATCTAGATAGTGTGAACATTAGCTACTTTCAAGCTTTATACGTAACATACATTCTTTTGTATTTTGGTACCTCGGTCAACTCTGAAGTTTGACCATCAGTGGTCAGTTAATTGACTGCAATTGTTCATTGCCAAATAATATTCGAGATCGCAGTAGTCTTAATTATTACGTTCCGTTTTTAAGCCATTAAAGTATATCAACTATGTCATTTATAGAATAATGTTGAAATCAATTTGAATATCAAGTTGCAATATTATCATTTATAGCGAGTAAAGTCTATATTAACTAATATTTAAGTCTGTGCTGGAGGTTAAGCAGCAATTATAAAATTTGGGAGAGGTTTTTTATACTTTACATTTGACCACAATGCCACCTGATTTTACATTACGATGTAGTCTAAGTTTACTATACATACTAAACTTCTGGTTCTCAATCGCAGCTGCTGGAACACACCAACAGGTGTTTGGGACAGGTTTTTATCTTGAAGGTGGTAGCTAGCGAGGTGGTCTTAGAAAAAGTTCTACTATCATGCTATGTTTTCTTTCACTAAAACCTCCTACTCTGTTATAAAGATTCGATCGACTCAATCACCGAACACACTATCAATATAAGCTATTATCGCTTCAAAAAGAAAGGTATGTTAAAAGCGGTAAAATCTTAAGAGACGCATACACTAATTTATATGAACATGCGGGCCCCGCGGACGGACGAAAACCTTAACTAATTAAATAGCTAAACTTTTTTCGTGAATTACTTCATCTAATGGTGAAATCCGCATGAAAATCCGTTCAGTAGTTTTCGAGTTTATCGCCAACAGACAGACAGACGTGGCGGAGGCCTTTGTTTTATAATATGTAGTGATAAGTGTTAACTACTTAGTGCCTACATAACAAACTAGATGTCGCTTTATTAAATTATTGTTTCCTTTTAAAATCGTCCAGCTTGCAAGCAATTTAAACCCCTTAAAAAGGTAATCTACCGTCAGCTGGCATTATCCAGTCCAGTCCACTTACCAGGGATATAATTGTATTGGCCGGTTGCCAGGGTACACAGTTTCATCTCTAAATGGGCGCGTATATAATTTTTATTGCAATGCTTATGTCGAGATTCTATTTGTGGTTGAATAAAGGAAAATGCTTCCTTTTAATTCAAAGCGCAACGGGGTTTGATCGTTCGACTTACGCAGTTTAAATTATATTTTTATGGAGACGCTAAAACGTTCACTGCCTGTAATTATTTTGCCGTTGTTATTAGATTACATTGTCATTAGGTACCATCAGATATACGCTAACTGGTTGTAAATGTTTAGCTGTTGTTATTGTATTACATTGTCCATATAGTATATATAGATATAGATAGATATAGTATGGTCAATGTGTCAAGCCGCAATAAAAAAAATGTTATTAAATTAACAATTTTTTTTATACTTCACAGGTAACTTGACAGGTGACCACAATCTCTCTTAATGTTAAATTGCAATGGGGTTTAAAATGGACACGCAAAACCTAGAGGGGCTGGTTCTCACGTACAGCTGTTATAGGTACAAGTCAACAGATTTTCAACTCGGGGATGGTAATTAGCCAGATGGGCTCAGAAATACTATACTATGGCTTCATCACCATATATTCTTTCTCCCAAAGCTCGAGCTCATTCATAGGGAATTGTTTCAAAATTACCCTTAGAAATATTAATATGTATTATATCGTATGCGTCCAGTACATTCGTTTTAGTATTAGAATGTATTTTGTCGTTATTTCATTAGCAGTGCAATATTAATTGTTTATTAACATTGTAAGGAATTTTATGTTTATTTGATGTACTTATTTAATAGTATTCGATAAACACCTCTTAGATCTTTATACATATAAAAGTGATGTAGGTTTTTTCCGTTTTTATTAGCACAATGTTCAATACAAAATGGATTCCGATACCAAAGATAAGTGATTACTTTTGTATATGTCATGTATCATTTATTTTCACTAATACTTAATATTGCTCATATTACAAAGTTCATTTTATGACGTTATATATAGTTATAAGTGGTTTGTAACTTCGAGATGCAAGAACTTCAGTATGGGCCATATTGTTCACGGCTTACGCGTCTGATTAAGGAAGTTTAACGCTCAATGGGAAAAAGGCCGAAGCTCCAGTTAACCTTTAACTCGCTCCTGAATTGTTTACTTACTGTAAATATAAGTATGTAATCTCGTATCCTTTGACAAGAGGTTTTTTAGTAAATAAATAGAGAAGAAGAGTAAATAGAGAACACATTTATTTAAATTAGCGCCTCTATCGAAAAGGTTTCGAAGTAATACCTGCGATCTATAAATATATATCTACGTATATATGTATATATAGAGCGGTATTATGTAGGTCGCATACAATCTTTTAATCATTTATATTTACAACTAGCTGTACCCGCAGCTCCGCACGCTTTTTTTTAACTGTATTAATAAATTATAAAAATGTGAGACCATGTACAATTATAGAAATGCTCTTTAAAAACAATTGTAGTACGACACACGCACCACTTGCATTAACATGTGACGTATGCATTAGATACATAATTACTAACAGTATCAAATGAGGCTTACCATCAGCAACATATTTAGAATCTTATGCCACCATATAACTACCTCAGTGCTCATTTACAATAAGGACTTTACAATAAGGACTACCTCAGTGCTTATTTACAATTACTCATGTATAAGGAACTAATGAAAAAATGATTTGAAGTTACATAATTATATATTATATCCATATTGTCAATAAGTAATACGTTTATGGTCTAATAACGTATTAGATCTATCTTTATCTATCTTTAAAATTACTCTTAATAATTATACTGTTGAAATGTAAACAATGAATGAGTTCCCGTCTATGAAACCTTACATAATTATAAATCAAGATATAAACCTGTATATCTGTCTAAGCAGTTTTTAATATTTGACAATTTAAATAGTGCTCATTGAATTCGATACAATATTCTTATATGTTTCTATGGTTACTGAGTTATGTAGACGAAAGCTCGGTAAATATATTTAAAATGGCCACTAAGATGACCAAAAAAAAAACAATTTAATTCAGAAAACATACATACAGATATATGAATTTCAATTATATTTATTCTTGGAGTCCAGTAAAACGCACGTCTTACGCACATGTTCAGAGTGAAAAACATATTTTTGCTAAATTGCAAGCGGACGAAGTCGCGGGTAACAGCTAATCTAAAATAGAATAACCTAAATTACTTCTTATACGGTCAGCTATCTGCCAGTGAAGTAACAGTGCTAGCATTATTGCCTTTCGTTTGGTCAGTGAGAGCGCCGGATACCCATCTCCCCTCCCCTTCCCCGTTTTCCACCTCCCCCTACCCCACATTCCACACTCCCTCACTTTTCCAACTCCCCTCTGCCCCAAACACCGGCTGGCAACGCACTTGTGACTCATCTGGTGTTGCAAGAGTCTATGGACGGTGGTGATCACTTCGTTTGTCTCCTATGGTATAAAAAAAAATGTATTTTATAACATCGAATATACAAAACTTAGTAGAGTGTACATATACTTACATAAACTAGGGCATCGTCTGGCTCCCCTGCGCCCTGATGCTGCCGGTCCTCGTCAGCCTCTTCCCGATCGTCTGCACGTGGAAACCGATGTTGATCAGCGCCTCGTGGTCCAGTATCTTCCTACCGTCGAAGATGTAGGCCGGCTTCATCATCACCTCGTAGATCTTCTTGAAGTTCAGCTCTTTGAACTCGTCCCACTCGGTGCAGAGTACTATGGCGTGGGCGCCAGTCACAGCTGAGTACGCGGTGTCGTGGATCTCAACGTTCTTCCTCACCTATCAAATAAGACAGCTTTTGAAAAAAATAATGTCCAAGCAGTCCGCAAGGACTAACCGAGCCGAGCCTGAGGGGATGGGTCGGGGACCCATGTCCTCATTGCACAGGTGAGTCTGATGAGGAGAGACGACTGGTTGAGTACCCAGTAGTCTCTTTATAGTAGGACCAAGCCTGGCGTTCACTCGCCAGGCTGCCGTAGGGACGGTTTCTTAGGAAGACAGCCTTCGATTCCTGGCCGCCCCTACCATGCGGCGGACGGTACACCGTGGAGTTTTAGTCCGTTCGAGTCGGACATAACCCACTATCTCCCCCGCGTGGGTGGCGTATCCATAGAGGATCTCCCCAAGTTAATAAAAAAAAAGGACTGCCGACTGAAGCGAAAACTCAAAACAATGGAATGACACTCAGAATAATAATTATATGCTACTAGCCGACCCGTGCCCACTTCGTTGAGCGGTAATAGGCATTATCAAGCTACAACTTTTCTCTAGAACTCAATCATATATCTCTCATCGTTAAGGCAGCGTTCGTAAGAAACGTTTTCGTTCCACCATTTTTTCTCGTCCTCCCCAGATATTACCCCCCTACAACCTCACAAACTTTACCTCTTGATAATATAATTAATTAATAGCTTCTGCCCGCGACTTCGTACGCGTGGAATAGTTATTTTGGGCTAACACGCAGCGGAAGCTCTCAAAAGGGAAAAAAAAAATGATTTTAAACTATTCTTCATTGTTGCTCCGCTCCTATTGGTCTTAGCGTGATGATATATAACCTATGACATTCACAAATAACGTGGCTTTATATTGGTAAAAGAATTTTCAAAATCGGTTTAGTACTTATCGAGATTACCCCCTACAACGTCACAAACTCACAAATTTTACCTCTTTATAATATTAGTACAGATAGTACAGATTTTATACAGTTCATTAATTCATCAAACATACGATGGGCTGCGCAATCTCAATACAAGATATCAATATTAGATGTACACAGGCTGTTATACTACACGTCGCCAGTCTGATGCAGCGCCTAAAAAAACTTACACTTCAAAAAATATATATAATCGCTTTGCTTTTAATAAATAAGCAAATAAATAAGCAAATAAATAAGCAAATAAAACCTTACAATAGGAATCGACACGTCCTAACTCTATCAAAATCAATCAATTATCTATGACTAACGTTAAATTAGGTATTTCAGAGACAAATTAGGTAGGGTTCTCGCGAGTTTATGGGTGGTTTTCTTTGTTGTTGTTGGATTTATTTATTGACTAGGCTTGTTTTTGGATTTCGTACTTACCTTTGCACCTGACTTCGCTTGCTTTTGACTCGGACGTGGATTCTTTTTACTTTGACCTGGCTTTGTTTTTGGATTGTTGTTTTCTTGCACTTTGACGGACTTGGCACGTTGTTGGGACTGCGCTCACTCGCCTCTTGGTTTACTGGGTGACCCTAGGGTCTCCAGTGAACCATGAGCGCAAAAAGAGTGACCAAGAAGCGCGTCAGCGTGACGGAAAGAATATTTGACTCCGACACGGAAGTGGAGGAGCGGGAGGCTCCTAAAGTGAGCACGAACCGCAGGGGGACTGCTAGGAACCTCGGGAGTGGACGTGGGGTCTTGGGGGAGGCAGACGGGTCTTTTGACCGGGCCTTGGCTGGTATGGTAACAAGGGCGAGTTCAGCCGCCGGCTCTGTTACCGGCTCGGCTGTTAGTTCTGCGGCTGGATCTAAGGCCAACTCCAAGGCCGGGTCGGCGGCTAACTCGGACGCAGAGCTGGAGCTTCCTAGGGGTATCCTGGATGTGTATGCCCTGGACGCTCAGAGGCTCCAAGCTCTCGCTGGATCAAAGATCGCGAGCATCTTTGAGACAGCGAAGAAGTCGAACAACCTGTCAGGCCCTTGCATTAAGGTCTTGAAAGACGCCGCTAGGACCCTGCAGGAGGTTGTGGAGGCCCTTTCCGAGCGCACGGAGGGGGAAGAGACGAGGAAGCTCCAAAGGGAGACAAAAAACCTCCGCCGTCAGGTGGAGGATTTAAAAGCGGAAATTAAGGCATGGAAGCAGGAGGCAAATGCCAAGAAGCAGATGCCTCCACCTCCCCCTCCCATGCCGGCACCGGCAGAGCCTGTATGGGAGCAGACTCTTGCCGATGCGGTGTCCCGCATTGAAAGATCTCTCCAGACGTCGTTCAGCAACATGCTGAATGCACGTCTGGAGAGCTTGGAGGGTCGCCTCCCTCCAGAGGCGCCCATGCGCCCGCCGCTGGCGGCAGATAGAAAGAACCGGCCTCGACGATTCGGTGTCACGCGATGAATTTGCCAGTTTCAATGGAGATTACAACACATTTTACACAATAAGTGTCGTGTGATTATTTCATTGTTCTAACAAAATGATAGCTCCCTTGTTAGAACTTTCCAGGGAGTTTTTGTGGCATCTCAGAATTCATGATCCGTGGTAATATTTTCCATCACCGCGTCTGTCTGTCTGTCTGTTCGCGATAAACTCAAAAACTACTGAACGGATTTTTATGCGGTTTTAGTGTGATAAAGTGATTCATGAGGAACGTTTTGGAGTATAATATGTAAAGGGTTTTTTTTTTATAATCAGGACTATAAGAAATGAAAGATAGAAAATAACATTTACGCTTTGGTGTATGTTTGTCGCAAATAGGTTCCGAGTTAGCATATGTGGTTAGTCCACCAGCGCTGATTTTCACTCGGGACCCAGAGTCTTGTGTGTGTGCTGAGTGATCATGTGCATATAAGTGTTGTGTAGTGGAGTTATATAAGTTTGAAAAAAAAGTTTGATTATCAAATATGAGATAATAAGTACATATATAACTAACACGCTAAGTTGTCAGCTTAGAAAGTAGAAAAGCTTTAAACTTGAAACTAAAAGCAAGAAAGAAACTGAAAGCAGAACATCTCCATATCAAAAGATGCTAAAGACCGGGTAAAGTGGAGGAAGCTTAGTAGGAAAGTAGACTCCGATCAGAACGGTAAAACGCTAGTAGGAAGAAGTAGGTATAAAAATCGATCAAATTGATTAGAGGCATATTAATTAAAAACACGCACTCTGATATTTTATGTGTATAAAGATTGTTGATATCACAAATTGCGACGGTTGCTAAGCAGGAAGCCTCATCGATTTTCCTGTTGCATAGTTTATTATTTACTCCTTAGTTGTAGTTTACCTATCATTTATAGCTCCGCAGTGCAAAGTACAAAGTGTATTGTGTTGGAAACGTTAATATCCTACGTTAATTCAAACACATTTACAATATAAAGTAACAATGAGTGGAAACACAAAGGTAAGACCTTTAACCGCAAATTCGAGTACTGTATTGTATGTTATGCATATACATAAAACTGAATTATTTGTAGTTGCGCTGATTTGTGAAATTAATTATACTGATTTTGAATTAACACTTACTGTGGTATTCAATTTTTCAGACTATTATTTTTCATGGGGGAGAAAAAGTTATAATAATAACAGATTCCTCACATTGATACGTTTGAGATCTATATATGTATAATGACCCACCCATAACCCACCTCTCCTCTCCCTCGCCCCTTCTCCACTCCCCCTCCCTCAAACACAGTGTGGCAACGCACTTGTGACTCTTCTGGTGTTGCAAGCGTCTATGGACGGTGATGATCACTTAACATCAGATGACCCACCTGTTCGTTTGCTTGCTACGATATAAAAAAAATGAAAACACATTTCCTTTGAGACTCAAGCTGCTAAACCTAACAACATAGGATCAGTCCTGGCGCAATTTTTCGTTGATGGTTCTACATAGTTTTTTAATGGCCAAGAAGCAGATGAGTTGTGTGCACCAGTGTGTTTTCATATATGAGTAATTACATTTCAAAATGAGCTAAATATGCAGTATTCGCTTCAGTAGTAAGACTGTATTTGAACGAGCTATG
>MU162363.1:0-10786 GCA_015888305.1 Antheraea pernyi
CATATAAATAAAATTGAAGTATCTTTTGTATCCAGATTATCTCCGAAACGGCTAAATCTATTATAATTAAATTTTTCTGACAAATCTATACTAATACTGATATAATTATAATAGTAATATTATAAAGAGATAATGTTTGTGATGTTGTGACTTTGTAACATTGTAAGGGGTAATCTCAGGAACTACTGGTTCGATTTGAAAAATTATTTCTATGGTATATAACTTATTTATAGAGGAAGGTTACAGGCTCTATATCATCATGCTAAGACCAATAGGAGTGGAACACTAATGAAGAATATTTCAAAATCGTTTTTTTTTCTCTTGAGAGCTTCCGCTGCGTGCTAGCGTTAGCCCAAAGCAACTAATCCACGCGAAGTCGCGGGCAGAGGTTAGTATAGAAATATAAGGCTAAATAGCTAAACAATATGTAATATAAGTCGATAAAATGATTTTAGATATTAGACAGTATATAAAAGTTTTTGAGTTGAGACAGACGTGGTACTTTGATTTATATTATGTAATAATAATGGTTTTTTTTATGCTTTTATCTAGGTACTGAAGATTTGATCTATTCTTCACTAACATATTCCAATTTTACTGGATAATAGATACCGTATGCCATTTACTGTACCGTATCCCTGATAACGTACAAGCAAAATTGCATGTTCAGTAGCTAAAGCGTAAAAGCGTAAAAAACAAACAAACAAACTTACTATCACAGTAGGTGGTAGGGCTACGCTGGAGCTATTAATAGTTTCAACATTGATGGGTCGGCTCGACCGGGGTAGTACCACCCTATCACAGAAAACCGACGTGAAGTAACAGTGCTTGCATTGTGGCACTTCGTTCGGTCAGTGAGAGCGCCGGAGGACCACTTCTCTTCCCCTCCCCCTCCCCCGTACACAGGTTGGCAACGCACTTGCGTCTCCCCTGGTGTTGCAAGTGTCTATGGACGGTGGTGATCACTTAACATCAGGTGACCCACTTGTCCGTTTGCCTCCTATGATATAAAAAAAAAACTTTTATTATATTACTTACGAGAATACACTAAATATATTATTACTATTTTGTATTATAAAGTATCAATTAGACATGCGGTTTATCTGATCTTTAATGGTCATTATAGCCATAGTTATTAACATCCTTCTTCAACAGGACCACAGTTCCGAGGCCGGTCATAATAGATTGCTACCATTAGAACTGTGCCTCGTATGCATGTTTCTGACCACACCAATCAGAATATTTGAAGCGATGACGGCTTACTTGATAGCGTGTTCGGATACCGTGTCTAAGGACTTAGGTTCGAATCCTAGCAACTGAGTGGGAGCTTTTGGTAAATGACAAAACGTGATGACACAATAGCATGGTGGTAGAGCTTTCTCTAAGGCGGTGTGCCTAGCAACCACCTTCGATTTAAGAAAATTCTCGCCAAGCACCTGTAGGTGTGTTCTAGCAACTGCATTTGAGAGATAGCCCCCTTTAGATTTAGCGTATTTACTATCTTAAACTATTACATCGTCTTCTAACGTCTGATAGGAATGTGGACAAATGCGAAAAATTTAGGTTAAAAAAAATTATTGAAGCGCCCATCCTTTATACAAAAATTGTTATAGCAAATACGACCAGCGGTGAAATTTTTCATATTTTACCATTCTTCTCGCTCTTTATGGACAACTAGCTTTTGTCCGCGGTTTCTCGCGTTAATATAGCTTTGACCTATCACGTGGGAACAGTACTTTTTGTTGGATGAAAGGTAGTTTAGGTCCTTTTATATAACCCTGAGAGTGTTTATGCAAAATGTTACGAAGTTTGATTGCATAAAAGCAAGATAGCGTAACAAATAAACAAACTGACGTTCATATTTATAAAAGTTAGTTAAGATTAAAGTAACATTGCAGAGGTACGTAAAGTATTTTTACAGAAAAGCATCAAGCATAATATTTCTAAAAGAGAAGCATCCTAGTAGGTAGGTAGTGCAGTCAAATAAAAGTCATATACATATGCCTGATTATATTCTTATAGCATTGTAGTATATTACTGCTTTGCTATTTTATTTCATAGGCGTTAGAGACGATACCATTAAGCATTTTTACTTAAAGTAACACTTTGGACTGCCATTAGTATTTCTATTTACCCGTATCTTAAATTGTAATTTTTACACAATTTAATCTTTTATTTTATCGAGTTGCATACTTATTTTCTTAGTTTATTTAAATTGATTAAAATCAAAATGTAAAACAATAATTAGGATATTAAAAAACTTATAAAAAATACACAGTACATGATAATTGAAAATTATACTATGTTTTTGTAACACACAGTACAACAGTAGGTGCTAGAGCCACGCTGAAGCTATTTTTTTTTGTTTTCTTTTTTTTTAACTTAAGCTATTTCTGGTGTCAGCATGAATGGGCCGGCTTGCCCAGGGTAGTTTCATCCTCTGACACAAAAACGATGCGACGTGAAGTAATAGTGCTTGCATTGTTACGTTTCGTTCAGTCAGTGAGAGCGCCGGAGTCCCACCTCCCCCAAACACAGGCTGGCAAAGCGATTGCGACTCCCCTGGTATTGCAAGTGTCTATGGCACGGTGGTGACCACTTAACATCAGGTGACCCATCTGTTCGTTTGACTCCTATGATATGAAAATAAAACACAGACCGTCTTGTGACACAATCTGGGCGTGATTTGTATAAATAAATTCTTATCATCTAAAAATATACGAGCTAATTTGCAATTAAAATCATAGGATTTTTCCATTGCTACACCAATGTCACATTTCGTTACACCATATTTGAATATTGGTATTATTTTGCTTTATGTAAAATTTCAAATTTGTTCATACATCAAATTTCTGTTCCGAATTTTAAAATCAAATTATTAACTTAGATTTGAGATTTCAAGAGTATAAGTAACAAAACAATAAGTTGGTACAGTAGCTATACTTTTTACTCTGTTATCAGCGTTGGTATTGAAAAATAATAATCAAAGAAATGAATACAGTTTATTTCAATATTAGAATAAAGTGAGTAATATAATATACTCTTTTGGTGTCTAATACATCTCTGAGAATCATATATGGTAAGCACATATTATATAATTTAACTACGCCCACGATTCCATATGCGTTCTTATGTAGGACATGTTCGTCTGGTTATTTTTTATATGAAAATGCGAGTGTATTATATAATATTTAAAACTATCAATAATCTCTTTTCTGGGCTATTCATTTTAGAATGACATATAAATTACATGTACACAATGTCATGTATATTGGTTTTAAAATAAGAATGTTTTCTTTTTATATATATTTTACGATTTCTATAAATGTTATTGACAATTATTCTACTCTATTTGACGGTAAAAACTGCTAGGCCATTATTGAGTTTAATCTGGACATATAAACTGATGTACAGGGAATTATTCATTCGTTTTCAGTGACTTTTAACATAGATCACTTCCACGAAAAAAAAATTCGTATACAGACAGAATTACATATTTTTAATACAGATTTACCTATTCGTATTTTTTTATTACTTTTGTAATAAAGGATATTCGAAATAAAATTTATTTATTCTATTCCTACTCTGACCTAAGTTCGAACTATTATATGTTGGGCCTGATTTATTACAAATTTCTGTGATTTATGATATTACTAGATGATTCTCGCCCGCTTAATTGGATATTAGAAAAGGTAAAGGATCAATCGAATTATAAAAGTAAGTACCCTAGAACCATCCATGAAAAATTCCGCATCAAATTCTCATAGTTCATGTCGATACGTTTATTACATTTGACGTGACTGAACACCAAACTGTATTTATATATATATAGAAAATGAATAAATTATGGTCAGTAACATCTTGCCCTTGTCATTGATGAATTTGTTCCACTTGTTTAGGTGTGAGTAAAAAGAAAATTCAATAAAATATTCAGCTATTATTAAGAAAAGTATGACAATATAATATTAAGAAAAGTATGCGTCATATTTATTTCTTTCTGTGCTATCTAAGAAATTAATTTATATTTATTACCAATACTAATTAAGAAAAAAAAATCAATTAAAAAAAGAATTCCGTTAAAAGTACATTATTATAGGAGTCCTACTAAAAGTGAGAGGAATAACAAAATCTTCTTCAACAGTGCTGTAACGCAGCGTGCGACTGACACCTGGCAATTGAGCTGATCTTGACATTTGAATCGCTTGATATTTTAATTTGCATATAACTACGCTACGGCACGCAAGGTAATACGCAAGACGAATAACTTTCTTTTATTGTCAGGGTTCTTAATATATACTTTTCATTTAAACATTTCAAATATCTCTTATTCATATAATCGAGATAATACAGTTCTGCATATGGACTTAAAGAGTGTCTATCTATCCATAACCTTTCTATAGCAGACTTAAAAAAATAATATTTCGCCTCTTATTTACTTCTAAATATCGTTTTTATTTTTTAGGGAAGAATACAAAATCTCTTGATTTATATGATGATGTTTTTATATCCTAGTAGGCAAACGAACAGGCGGGTCACCTAATGTTAAGTAATCACCGCCGTCCATAGACACTAACGACACCAGGGGAGTCGCAAGTGCGTTGCCAGCCTGTGTTTGGGGGGAAGGGGGAATGAGTGAGGGGAGGTAGGACGAACGAAACGCAACAATCCTAGCACTGTTACTTCACGTCGGTATTTCCGTGAAAGGGTGGTAGTACACCGGGCGAGGCGACCCATTCATGCTGAAACCGGTAATAGCTTCAGCGTGGCTCTACCTGACCGAACGAAACGCAATAATCCAAGCACTGTTACTTCACGTCGGTATTTCCGTGAGAGGGTGGTAGTACACAGAGCGAGCCGACCCATTCATGCTGAAACCGGTAATAGCTTCAGCGTGGCTCTACCACCTTACAATATTAATATCCTTTAAAAATAATAGGTTAATGTTTAATGTAGTCACTTTAATTGTTATGCATATCAACTTCAAAGCTACCTGCTTAATTATATAATAGACATAAATTAGGCATGCGATATTGAAAGTACGTTTAAATTATAACACCGGTCAACACGATTTTTGGGTCTAACTTCTACATGTTAAATTTTGGTTTCTCCTACGACAAAAATAAGGAAATAAATCATTTTCCGATTAAAGTTTGCTTTCGTAGAAACTAGAACAATTTTTCAATTTTTTGGCAAAAATTATTGATTTTTATATTTTTTCTATACTTCCACTCCAAATTATAATTAGAAAACCTTTTTTTTAGATACAAGAGTCGTCTTTATTCAAGATTTGTGATAAACAATAACACATAGATGTAAAATAACAAGAAACTAATATCTAAAAGTGAATATTTTTCGTATTTCTTTTATGCTCGTATGAGTTCTCTCGTACTAAACCCCAATTGTAATCTCCCATGATATTCTCGTTGTACTGCCCTTGATATCGCCGTTCAAAGTCCATCACATCTTAGTGAAAACGTTCTCCTTGTTCCTCGGAATAGGCCCCCATGTTGTCTTTAAATGTAGTAGTAATCTTTTGTTTATGAAATAAATTAAATCATACTTATCGTCGTAAATCAGACCAAAGCAAACTTTATGAGCTAAATATGAATATTTGAGTGTTTTTCAATGTCTAGAATCAGAATTTAAGCAAGAGAATAACAATTATTATTATTTAATAATTTAAAACATAACATATTAATTTTCTTGTCCAAATCGTTTTATTTACGATTGTCTATTAACAACCTAAAAAAGCAACAGTTTTACTAGAAATATCGATAAAACCTTCACAACATATTATTGCAAGCATATGTATAAATATTTTTCATATATTTATGGAGATATGATTTTCTGTTAGTACCTTATTATATTATATTATTATGTTAGGTTAAAAGTCAAGGTAAATAATATTATTCAAAAACAAACATTATAATTTTTATTACATAAATTGGGAGCGATTCTCGACAATTCGATTCACAAAAACTAACAACAACTTAGCACGTATATGTGCATTGTCACTTTAGTATTAATTTGCATTCTCTATATAAGAAAAAGAACCTTTAAAGTCTGAAGGTTTTTTGTTATACTGAGAATTCCATCGTAATTTGTTTTCAATCCTTGTTTGTTTTAAATACTAATATTAACCATGCAGAAGTAAATAGTAATTTAAATAATAATTATTTATTAAAAGACAATAGACGTTTTATAAATAAAGTTTAATCATATGTTTGTTTGTTACACTTAATTTATTTTTTTATACATATTTTTACCCACCGATACCATTATTACTGAATTTTCAGTGGAATTGCTTGTTAATATTCATCTCGAAATTTTCGTATGACATCTTTATAAAAATGTAATCATAGAAAATTGACTTTTTTCGTTCTTCAGAAATCGTAAACATTAATATAATGTACAGTTTAGGCGGTCTCGTTTACATATTTAAAATTAAGCGGAAGAGCTAGTTGTAGCTTCCGTTGCAGGAACTTTATGACTAGTGGTTGTTGATTCTTTTGTTTCAGATGCTGTAGTCGTGTTCGTAGGTTCGGTTATTTTAGTCGGTGTTTTTTCCGTAGATGGCTCTTTCTCACCGGATTTTGATACTGCTTCTGTGGTGGAAGCTTCTGTAGTCGTGTTCGTAGTTTCCGTTACATTAGTTGGTGTTTCTTCCGTAGAAGGCTCTTTGTCACCAGACTTTGTTACTGCTTCTGTGGTTGAAGCTTCTGTAGTCGTGTTCGTGGTTTCGGGTGCATTTGTTGATGTTTCTTCCGTAGAAGGTTCTTTATCACCAGACTTTGTTACTGCTTCTGTGGTTGAAGCTTCTGTAGTCGTGTTCGTGGTTTCGGTTGCATTTGTTGATGTTTCTTCCGTAGAAGGTTCTTTATCACCAGACTTTGTTACTGCTTCTGTGGTTGAAGCTTCTGTAGTCGTGTTCGTGGTTTCGGTTGCATTCGTTGATGATTCTTCCGTAGAAGGTTCTTTATCACCAGACTTTGTTACTGCTTCTGTGGTTGAAGCTTCTGTAGCCGTGTTTGTATTTTCGGTTACATTAGTTGATGTTTTTTCCGTAGAAGGTTCCTTATCATCGGATTTCGATACTGCTTCTGTAGTGGAAGCTTCTTCATGCGTGCTAGTTGAAGAATCACCTGTAGTTTCCGTAGAACTAGCAGTTGAAGGTACCTCTGTTGTTGAGGATTGTTCGATAGTTGTTTTTGCAGCATCAGTTTCTGACGTTGTTTCTGTTTTAGGCTCTTTGGAACTCACAGTTGATGACAATTCCGTGGTAGCTGATTCTCCTGTGGTAGATGTAGACGTTGTTTCAGTAGATGGTTCAGATTCCACAGAGGTTGTTTTGGATGTTGATGGTTCAGAAGTAGAAGTAACTTCTTCTGTATTTGCTTTTACTACAGAATCACTACTTGTTGTTGCTAATTCAGTCGTTGAAGGCGACTCTGATTTAAGTTCTGTAGTATGTTGGAACTCTGAAGTTTCTGTTGTAGTTTCAGTATGTTGATTATTTTCTGTAGATACAGACTGTTGATTAGTTACAGATTCCTTAGATGATACAGTAGATGTTGGTTCAGATGATGTCAAAGTTGTATCCGAAGATGAACCTTCAATTGGCGAAGATGATGAGGATTCACTTGTTACTGATTCAGCCGTAGTTGAATTTGATAAAGGTTCAGAATTTGATAATGCAGCTTCAGTAGAAATAGTTGGTCTACTTTCTGTAGTCGCCTTTGTTTCACCTTCAGTAGCTGAGATAGACGTTTTTTCAGCAGAAATACTTGATGTTATTTCATTAGGTACCATTGTAGGCTGACTGATATCTGACTCTGGTACTTTAGAAACAGTTAATGCTATTTCTGTAGTAGTGGTTGATATTTGCTCAGCAGGTTCTGCAGCTGTAGTGGCTGCAGGCTGTACAGACTGAGTTAAAATAGGATTCTCAGATGTGACTAATGTAGACAACTTAGATACAGTAGATGATGTCCCTGATACGGTTTGATCGGGTTCTCCAGATACACTTAGAATAGCCTGTGTGGGTATGGATTCAGGCGCGGCATTAGGCACTTGAGTAGGTGCAGAAGAAGTTACTTGCGCGGGAGCGGCAGATGCCACCGGTGCAAGAGCAGCTGAAGCAGCCTGAACGGGAGATGCAGATGTAATCGGCACAGAAGCAGCAACAGGAGCAGATTCTTGGTTTAGAGAAGCTGCATTTCGCGATGATATTATAGGAACAGCAGAAGTACGTAAAGGATTCGAAACTATTGGAGCAGGAGCAGATCCGACTTCCTCGTTGTCTGGCGTATTTAAATGTCGGTCACTTTTTTCGCTGTAATTCGCTATGACTTCTGTTTTACCCGATTTCTTGGAATGTTGCACAATTATCGGTCGAAAACCATTTTCGTCAGCAATATACCTTTGTGAAAATAAAATAAATATTATAATTATTTTTTCTGGACTAATATTCTATAAGTAATTAGTAATGTTATCGTTAAAAATGGCACGATTTAATTTATTGACTTAATTTTTATAATAGTTATTGGTGTAAGAGGTGTATTAAGGTAACATTAAATATCAATTAGTTAATATATAATACACAAATTAGAAATTATTGAATTAATCTCAATATTTCAAATCAAATTTGCTCATCTTTATTATACTAGTAGATTTGTATAACCATTTTTTATTTTAAATTCGTGATGGTCTAGTGTGATTTGACTGGTGGAATATCATTTCATTGTCCGCAGGTTCGAACCTCGGCATGTACCAACGAATTTTTTGGAAATCGCGTAAATTTACTAATTTAAATTGGTAACAATATCGACTGACTGTGAAGGTAAATATCGTGAGGAAACCTGAACCTAAGAAATGTTCTTGTAGTACTACTGTATGTGGGAAAACAGAACCCTGGATTTCTGAGAGTTTGAAATCACCAATACGTCGTGGGCTGGCGTGCTGATTATACTGGTACTGCTATATCATACCTTCCTTCGCGAAGAGGCCTATGATGCTGCAGTGCATCCTGTACAAGCTAATGATGATGATTTTTTATCATAATGAATATTGTTTACGTACTAAAACCAATAAGAATATTATCTTAATTTTATATTTGCCAATCATTATCTAATTATACATGGGCTTAATCATGAATTTTCAAATTTAAGAATACATTTATAATATTAAGGTTGTTCTGGAAGGATTTGGTACTCAATATTTTAATTCTATAATCAGATAATTTTATTGATTACACTAAATATGAAATTCATTAAATATTCACTAAAAATTAAATATTATCTTCCTTATTTAATGAGTAGTATATTATATGTAGCTTTTTAAATTTTAAGACAATAACGCAAAAACTACGATGGACACAAAATAAAGAAATATGTATCTTGTCTTTCAATCGACCCTTATTATAAAATAAACTAGCTGTAAAACTATAGTCAATAATGGAAAATAATACACTCTAAATTTACAGAATTGGTAAGTTGTATGTACAGTTTGAGGATAAATTAAATAAAGCACTATACCTGACAGTTATAAGTGTTCCGTCAGGGGCAGTGTAAGAGTAGGATCCACGCTGTACATGGATTTCATTACTTTCATCACTGCTATCTTCGCCACCCTCATTACTGCTTGCTGAGCGACCGGCTGGTTTTGGCGGTAATTCTTTATCATATGCAGTCTCTTCGCGTTTTATGCCATTGCCAGTTTCGTAACTAAAATAATAACATTATTTTAATTGTTATAAATTTAGACGTATTAAAAATAATAATGTAACAATTATGCTCACACACTTAAATTTTTCATCGCATAATAAGATAAATAATTGCAGTTACAGATTATTGAGATAATTTATTATAAGATCACTATTTTTTTATGTAATTACCTAAATCGATATGTTCCATTAGGATCGTATTCCTCTGATTGCGAAACAATTGGGATGACTGTAGGCTGTTGATATTCTAAAGGGACCACGTTAACAGGGGGTGCGGCGAAAACGTAAATCACTGTACAAAATAAAAACAATAATTGATAAAACATCTTTACTCTATACACTCCAGAATTTTACTGAGTTATGTTACTCCAGACTTCATCACAACATATATGAAGTCTTATCTATTTACACTATCCTCCCCCCGCCTTCCGGTGGAGCATGCCTTAACGGACGCTAAATACTTCAACCTTAGCGCTTGACTGATGTGTTCTTCGGAAAATTGCACAATAGTTGAGGTGTCAACAATGAGATATGATCGGCGACGATCCGTTGCGATTAGGCCGTAGGCACTCTAAACAAGGTCTGATTGCTGAAATCTTTGGTGCTTAGATTTTCAGTGATGCGTAGAATTATAAATATTTGACAGTGCACTGTATACCTGATAGGGAATGTTGAAAAAATTGTTGAATAAGTAAACATGACATGACATATACATTATTACAATAACACGTAAAATAAGATTTCTATTAGGAATGTTTAACGATTGAACAGATATCTATATATTAATACGTGAAGCCTAATTTTTGTATCCCTTTTTAACGGAATTGGGCGAACGGATGAACGTGAAACTTGGCATAGTTATAGTTTATATGGAGGAGAAGTGCAGAAAGCTATTTATTTTATATAAAATGCATTAGAAGTACATTAAATTAATTAAAAAATGTATTACTTACACTACTGCTTCAATTTTACACAACATATACACACATGTAAATAAAAAAGACATTTTGACATCTGTCAATAAAGGACTTCAAAAAAGGTTGTGAAGGAGGTTACTATGCTCGA
>MU162365.1:0-17840 GCA_015888305.1 Antheraea pernyi
TAAACTATATAATGGATGTATTCAAAACAGATTTTGTAATACAAACCGAATAGTTAGGAATAAATGACGTAAATAGCGTTACAACATGCGAAATGTGCATTTGAAAACTTCGCACAAATAGATTTATATCTCGACTATCCATTAGCTTTTGATGATTTACGAGCAACTAACATGAACTCGACCGTAAAACTGGCTTTTACGATTTCGAAATTATCTGACGAATTGATGTGAAAATTTACTAAAATGATTTCGTTTTGATTTATGTGTTCTATGTTTACCTATAAAGAACGAACATCATATTCGAAGTTATAGTACTTGCCAAGTTATTAGAGTCGTTAGTGGAGTTAGCATTCCTTATGTCTTTATCCGCGTGTTTGATGGAAAGACACTATCATCCACGTTTAGTTTATCATAAATTTTTCTTTGTCAGTTTATATATGTGTATTACAATAGTGATCGTCAGTATTTCCTTACCGGCTAGGTGGAGTAACTTGAGTTAACTAGAATATGTTCATTAGATTCTTGCGAATGTTAAAAAATAGCCTAAAAAAGCCCTCTTACCATGCTATGATTATATCACAATGTTTTTTCTCGCTGAAGTCTTTGGCTCATTCGCAAGAATTTGAACCTAAAATCCAAATATATTTTATTCAATTTAGGCCCTGCGAATGCGCTTATGAACGTTAAAGCTACCAACTGTTAGGAAAACAACTCAGTCATCGAGAAGAACCGGCAAGAAACTTGATCCGGTTTATCTTTTCATGTTATATATTTTACAAAACTTAAATAATTACATTAGTTTTTAATGGATGCACAGAGAGGGGCGTCATTTTCAGACGTCACAATCGTTCACATGTTGATCCACCCTATAATAGCCTTTAGACATTAAAACCCCCTTGACTTGGTTCTTGAACTCACTATCATCCTCGTCAAACCTACGTCGTGTGTTGTGGTCTATGAACGTAAACCCCGACTCATCATCGCTTCGTAATCCAATATCTATATAATGCGGCTAAGTTTAATACGTCGTGAAAATGAAAATGAAAAAAATGTTGGTTATCAACAAATCACTTTCCTTCGAGTGCTGATGTTATACTTAGATTATTTACATTACATTAAACTTTTAAAAAACCTCACATCGGGTTAATCCTATATTAATCTACAATATATCGAATCTCCAACACCATATACCACGTGTGGGATATGAGAAGTTTATTTTAGTTGTTTTTTTTTTTATTTATAGTGACTATGGTTTATGAGATACAGGTGCCAGATTTCGAATAGTGATGTCAACTTATCGGAATACATGTCGATAAACAAAAAGCAATATCGAGATTCTTTTAAAATTATACATGGAATACATTATATCGAATTACATATGTTAATATATTAAAAATATCGCTAAAGAAATAATTCAGATTGGCTTTCGAGATAACGTCGAATAAACTTTTATAGCCTTTAACGTATCTCGCAAAAGCTCGTCTCACCATAGATAGATATTGAATCTACTTATATTGAGTATAAATCATTATTTTTTTAACAGACCTTTAAACATGCATTCTTTTTAAAATACGGTATAATCCAAGAATAGAGGTTGCTAACGAAATATGTTAATCTTCTTAGCAAAGAAGCTAACTAATGTGATAGAGAAGTTGATCAATTATTTCTGGTTTTAACCATTTACTTTTCGGAATTCAGTCACACATGGCATCCTAGAAGTAAAAATGCTAGAAACTGCAAGATTCGACCGTTTTTTCATGCTGCTGTACGAAGGTTTATGATATGCACTAAATCCAATTCAATTCTCAGATATATTGACCTATTGTTGAGTGGCTTTCAATCAACATTGCTTACAAATTTAAGGTGAAGGATTTCGAATATTACAATTTTTAAGCAATAATTGCTGAGTGGGTAGCATTTTCTGACACTATATCGACTGACGTCGGTTCAAATCCTTGGAAATAAGGCGAAGCTTTCAGTGACGTGATTATAGTGTTATGGCAGGGTTTTTCCTAAACTTCGCCTGGCCACTGGTAAACTGGTACGCTCAAGTTGAAAATCTGTCGCTAAGCACCAATAGGTGTGTTCTGGTATTTGCACTTGAGAGCCAGCATCGATTATAGCTTCAACAAATCTCGTCATCAAAATTTGAATTGTTAATATATTTTTCTAAGAACATTCAACAACAATAAGTTTATTTTTTTACCAATTATAAAAACACAAAAACAGCCATCATAAATTGTTGTATATATAATTCTTCTGTTCATGTGTAGTATGTGACTGATCTCCTAAACGGCTGGACAGATTTTAATGAATTTTTTGTGAGTGTTCAAGTGGATTCAAAGATGGTTTATATTCACAATTGGATCCGGTAGGTGGTGTTATGGTTGAATTTTAGGATTTTTTTAATGATCAAGACAGGACAACGTCCACCGTGCCTGCTAGAGTGGTTATATAAAACTAAATCATAGCGAATGTGGCCGTGTGATTATGACCACACGGTAGAAGTGAAAACACACGGTGATGACGACTGGAGCATATACAATATAGTGCGTCAGTGACCCGAATGCGCTTGATGTCGAACCGATCTTTTTTTTCCCACAGGGGAAAATCCTACATGGATACGTCTCGCAATGCCGGGGGACAATGCTCGGGTTATGTGAGACTCCTACTTACTAAAAACCCCTGTACCGGCTTTTGCGCGTAAGTGGACCAGGGTGCGAGATCATGATTTGCATTCTCCGCTACCCTGGTCGCGCGCTGGATCACCTGAAGATGTTCGTGTTGGGGATCCTCGTCTCGTGGAGAGCGATTCTCTTCAAAGATTCTTTTAGAAGCTGCTGCTACACCGTGCTTTTCCTCCACGGGTCTTCCTCCTTATGTGGCAGAGAACGCCCCCGCATTCACTGCCAGCAGGGAATGTTAGGGAGGCCTCTGATGGTGAACCAACCCGATTCAGCGTCACCGACTCGGGCGTAACAGTTCACTGTCCAAGGCACTTATAGAATGTTCACTTCAAACTCTTAAATATATATCTAAAATATTTTTAAACTATCGATAATTATAATACCTAGCTGTGATGCACGTTACTGTGCGCGCTATCCGTCTATTTGTATCTGCCATAAGTCATACATTACGAGTTCTCTCATTAATACATAAATCAAAGCGCGATGACATATTTATATCAATCGCAGCGAGCAACACACATCATTTGCAGACTTAGTTTAACATTGGAATTATAATAATCTTGATATGATCTCATATTTTCATGATTACGATTTGAATATTAATTTAAATACTAATTTATTGCATGTCTTCACTAGGATGATAAATAACAAGCAGTATGTTCAATTGTTTGCCTTAATTTTGCTTATGTCACCGTATCAAGCGCGTTATAAATGTAATGTCTAAAAGCTATTATTATAGGGTGAATTATTATGTGAACGGTGGTGATCATAGCAGGCAATCGAAGAGGCGGGTCACCTGATGTTAAATGATGACCGCCGTCCATAGACATTTGCAACACCAGGGAAGTCGCAAGTGCATTGCCAGCCTGTGTTTGAGGGGAATGGGGTAATAGGAGGAGGGAGGGGAGTGAGGAGGTGGGTCTCCAGCGCTCTCACTGATCGAACGAAACGCAACAATGCAAGTACTGTTACTTCACGTCGGTTTTCTGTGGGTCGGGTGGTAGTACCTTGAGCGAGCCGACCCATTCATGCTGAAACCAGCGTGGCTCTACCACCAACACCTCCCTCTCTATGTATCCACCAAACTTGAATGTAACTATCGATGTTTCTAAAAATATGTTATGGTGAAAAGATGAACCAGATCAAGTTTCTCGTCGGTTCTTCTCGGTGACTGGGTTGTTCTCCGAGTTTTAATATTCATAAGCGCCTTCAAACTGAATAAAGTATTTTTGATTTGATATAAATAATATTGTCTGCCGTTGTGCGTGTATCACGGATAAGCAAGTAGATAGATTTTGTTGAAATGTTGTTGATGTCACTTTTTAGACTTAGTCTATATTTAAAAAGATCATTATCACAATATCTTCATTTAATTATAAATCTATTAGTGTATTAAGAAAAATATATTTTAAAGGCACTACTCGTTCAGAGACGTGGGGTAGCGATGGTGCGCATGTACAGAGAAGAGGACATAAACGTATAATTTAAACGTATATTGTTTATAAAGAAGTTTTGTAAAATATAATTTCAATCTCCTTTCAACTTCAGTTTTATTATTCTTGAGTGCTTAAAATATGTTGTTAAGATAATAAACAAAGCAGACAACGTCGTGGGTATCAGCTAGTAATTAAATTTTGTAGGTGGTAGAGCCATGCTGAAGTTATTACTAGTTTCAGCATGAATGCGTCGGCTCGTCCGGGAGACTACCACCCGACCCACAGAAACACCCACGTGAGGTAACAGTACTTGCATCTATGCGTTTCGTTCGGTCAGTGAAAGCGCCGGAGGTCCACTTCCCCTCTCCTGAACCTTCTCTCCCATTTTCCGTACGATTTTCAGACATTTTCTTTCAACCTTTCTTACAATTAGTAACAACAAAAAACGAATCAACCAAATGAGGTTAAGTCGTTCGGAATCAATGCTCTTACAGACCATTCGGCAATTGACTTTTACTAATATATACAGAAGTTCAAGAGTCTTAGAATTTTAACAATATTCTTTGGATGATACAAATGTAATATCAATTTTTTTAAATACAGAGTTGGTAGCAAAATATAAAGCCTTAATAAGAACGTGATAAATTTAGATATCTAATTGTTGATAAATAAATTTATTAATTACTAATTATAACAGGGATTACACAGAACACGACACGGCACTATTCCAACATTTGCAAGTCGACAACCTACATACAAAATGATTTATACTCGAACGGTCGCGTTCACAAAGCTTTGATCACCAGCCGAGACTCCGCTCCAAACCATCTAATTAAACGTACCCTAACAAACGCCACTCCGTCATTAATCCCCGGACAATAATGAAACACTACGAAATGTTCAACCGTCTAGAAATAATCAGTGAACATTCATATACAAACCAGTTCTATGAGCAGCTCTATACAAACTCAATTTCATCGCTCATAAATAACAAAATAATTCTCTTTATAAATTATATAAAGAACCCCGTCCAACTATCATATTAACACTAAAATAATTGACTTTTACTAATATATGCAGAAGTTCAAATATAAGCAACCTTTTTGTATATTTTTTTTAATATAGGTGCTAGTCTTAGAATTTTAACAATATTCTTCGGATGATACAAATGTATAATCAATTTTTTTTAATACAGATTGTTAGCAAAATATAAAGCCTTTATAAATGGTAATAAGAACTTGATAAATTTAGATATCTAATCGTTGATAAATAAGTTTATTAATTACTAGTTATAACAGGGATTACATAAAACACGACACGGCACTATTCCAACATTTGCAAGTCGACAACCTACATACAAAATGATTTATACTCGAACGGTCGCGTTCACAAAGCTTTGATCACCAGCCGAGACTCCGCTCCAAACCATCTAATTAAACGTACCCTAACAAACGCCACTCCGTCATTAATCCCCGGACAATAATGAAACACTACGAAATGTTCAACCGTCTAGAAATAATCAGTGAACATTCATACACATACCAGTTCTATGAGCAGCTCTATACAAACTCAATTTCATCGCTCATAAATAACAAAATAATTCTCTTTATAAATTATATAAAGAACCCCGTCCAACTATCATATTAACACTAAAATATCATTTTTAAAATCCGGCCTCGTAACGCGCTCCGGGGCCGGACAGACCACCTTGTCAGCCGCCGCGTAAATTAACATGAAACCGTCATATAAAAAGGGTAACCCTTCGCCGCCGCATAATAAACCATTCGTAGCGTTCTCTCACCCGCGGCGCGTCCGTCGAGCCGCCTATTCAAACAACCGGACATTATCGTAAATATTGTCGTATTTATTCAGATTTCGTGACGCAAACAATTCAATTCACGCAACGAACGCTAATTGGGCACGTAAATCGTCGTAAAAATATTCAATAAGTCTCCTCGCTTCGATTAATATTTAAAAAATATTGAATGCCTTTATTTATTCATAATGTTTATCTATCGGAGCGTTGATAATTCGACGAGTCGATTTGTCGTCGATCGCGTTTACCGATTCGTTTATTCTCCCTTTGTTTCGACGAAACAATGCGGTTATTTATTTTATGAATCGTTTGTTAAAAGGAACCGATTAATCCCATTATATATTATTACTGATTCATGAATAAATTTACCAACAATAAATTATAATAATCACAAAAATAAAAACGTTACGGAGTTCATGCAAACAACCGCCATAATTTAAGTCGGCGAGATAGCTGAAACTGGATTATAATGGCGGGCCGTTAGCACATAAAAACTTGAAGTAAAAAGTTAACACGCTAGACGGCAACACGAAGAATGTCAGGTTGAACACTTCATAATAGAAAATAATAACGAAACAGCCGACATGAATTATTGCCCACATTTAATGTTAAATTGTATGTAAATGCGAGGCCGCAGCGACACGGCTCTCACAATAACATAATAATGGTGGATTTGTGACTCACGTCAGGTTGTTAGTGTGTACTTAACCCTTTATCGGGACACGCACGCGGGACGTGAGATCATTACTCGGGTCGTACGGGGACACGGACGTACAATGGGCGTCTTAGGCCCCTGTCGGCGTTCGGCGGGTTAACCGTTTTCTTTTACAATCCGTGAAGATCCGGTTAACGAGTTTTGTTTGCTAGCACGATATTAGTCAATATCGGAGATTACGGTCTTATAAATGATTATTTTAAATTCAAAATTCCAAAATACTGAAAAAGGAACTGATATGATTAACTATAAATTTTATGAATAATACTAGCATTCGCGGCCACACGTTGCTGTGGCTCAGTTATTACATGTTAAATTAAAATCATGATAAACTATTTCCAAAATTAAAACGTGGCGCCATCTATTAGATATCTATAACAGTCGATCCTACAGTTTTCTGCCAACAAACTAATTTGAAGCGCCATCTGTTCGAGACTTTTACAATGAATAACAATAATCAACATTGACAATAATTTAAATTAAATTAAAAAATATTGAGGACATTAATGGAAATATAAATTATGATCCTATCTCTCAAGTTGGACCAAATTAGACACAAATGCCAACTTTCATAACGATAGGTTGAGTAGTTTCGGAGTTCAACGTGGACAACCTTCATGACATATTTATATACATGTAATGTATGTAATTTATTTCTTTAAATAGTTGTATTACTCAAACAATTTGCTACTAGGCGTATTTTTTGTCACTCTAATAACTATTTTGTGTACTCTGTGAAGTCTAGGTCAAATCCGGGATTTCGATAACAGCTCAAACCGAGGTGTGCCGTGCACCCGTGAGCTAGTTGCCTCAATAAAATCGGCTGAATACCTTAAGAGTGCTTAAGCGCTCGCCTTATTAGTCCGGTGAAGCTGTAAAGACCTTGCCAGGTGAACAGAGTAGTCAGTTCGAAAAAAAAAATTAACTGCATTGAACTGTGAAAGTAAAATTCGTCACACTCGAGTAGGTAACAATTTTTTTTTTTATGTCATAGGTGGCAAACGAACAGGTGGGTCACCTGCTGTTAAGTGATCACCACCATCCATGCACACTAACAACCCCAGAGGAGTCGTAAATGCGTTGCCACTACCCCGGGCGAGCCGACCCATTCATGCTGAAACCGGTAATAGTTTCAGCGTGGCTCTACCACCATTATTGAATCGGGTTTACTCGGCTCCACTCGACATCAAGCACGCTCTGGTTCGTAACGGACTGAATAGAATATACTCGGCTCTAGTCATCATCAAAAATAATCATATTTTTTGTTTGGTTTCTTATATGCCTGGAATTCTGATCTAGGCACATCTATATGAACAAAGTGTCCGTATATACTCTCCGAAATAACTCAACCGATTTTACTAAAAGTTTTGCTTCAGCATTCTATATTATTAGTTTCAATTCACTTATACACAAAAACCAAATAATATTACGCGAAACGTCACAATATACGGTCAAATAACGCCATTTTATTGATAAAAGACACTACATGAAAGACTGAGATCTCGTCAAAAACTCAACAGACACTTGAATTTTATTTATATACTAGCTTCTGCCCACGACTTCGTCTGCGTGTTACTTTAGGCTAATGCTAACTTTAACTCGCGACTTCGTTTACGTAGAAAGTAACTTTTTTTTAACTTATTGGTCCTCTGCTCCTATTGGTCTTCGTGTGATGATATGTAACCTATAAACCTATAAGCTGATAAGGTTTCCGCGATAAATGAGCTATCTAACACTAAAATAATTTTTCAAATTGGACTAGTAGTCCCCGAGATTAGCGAGTTCAAGCAAACAAATACTTCAGTTTTATAATATTAGTGTAGAAGTATAGATAGTTTACGGAATCTTTCCTTAAATTTATCTCATAAAGATATCCGTCAATATCAACTGTTGATACTATTATTAAAATAATTGTTACCGTCAGACACAGATTGTTAGCAGTCTCCAGAGGGAAGAGACCAGAGTGCACGGAATCGGAAAGCAATTTCCGAGCCCCGGGCGATTGTTTCGGGAACACCACACGCAAAGGGGAGCGTGTCACTTCTGCAGTATTTGATCTTTCATGTCATATACCTGTAGAGATACGATACGTTAACAAACGATAAGAGACGTCAAACACTTTTATTCAACAACATTCCGAAATTAATCGGCAGTAGCGATCTTAATAATGATTAATCAAAAATATTTTGTTCAATTTAAGCATTCAGAAGATACTTATAAACGTCAAAACTACCACCGGTTCGGAAAGCAACCCAGCCATCGAGTAGAAGCTCTTTTCATTGTACACATTTTTAGCAGAATATATTATAGTTACATTCGTTTCTGGCGGGTGCAAAGAGAGGGGTTTTATTTCCAGATATTCACCCCATATATAATAATAGCCTTTGGATATCAAATCTCACATGGCATGAGGCTTGAACTTACTATCCAGCAAATCGGTGTTTTGTAAATAATCCTTCCAAGACTCATAAAGTGTGAGTAAAGTCATTCAGTTACTAAAGGATTTCTAGACACCAGTCGACACGTTAGGAGGTTTACAGATTCAGTTACTAAGGGTTTCTATCACCTAGTCGATATACTAAGAGGCTTCTATCACCCAGTTGATGAGGTTAGGTTGTAGTAAAAATTAAGTCCAAAATCCCTTCAAAACTCAAAATCAAATCGGTTCTATAAGTCTTAATATAGATGAAGTGACAAAAATAATTACTTTGTTGTAAATGCGTACATGAGCGTATACTCTATTGACACGATTATACTATAGCACTACAAAAATAAGAAGTAAACATTTTATGAGCCTGTGCATAACATTTAAGATACCTTTTGGTTTCAGCGAATACTATCCAGCAAATCGGTGTTTTGTAAATAATCCTTCCAAGACTCATAAAGTATGAGTAAAGTCATTCAGTTACTAAAGAGTTTCTAGCAAAAAGTCTACACGTTAGAGGATTTTTACATTCAGTTACTAAGGGTTTCTATAACTTAGTCGATATGCTAAGGAGCTCCTATCACCCAGTTGATGTGATTAGGTTGTCGTATAAATTGAGTCTCTTCAAAGCTCAAAATCAAATCGGTTATATAAGTCTTAATATAGATGAAGTAACAAAAATAATTCATGTGTTGTAAGTGCATACATGAGCGTATACTCTATTGACACTATTATACTATAGCACTACAAAAATAAGAAGTAAACATTTTATGAGCCTGTGCATAACATTTAAGATACCTTTTGGTTTCAGCGAATTATTATAGTAGTTGAAGGAACTACAATGTTTGGACACCAAAATTTGTGTGAAGCATTCTTAACACGTATTGTATTCATATTATATCTCTCTTTATATTTACCGTTAAAGGATTAACTTGCCGTATCTAGTAGAGAATTTGTATCATTTTAGACGGTCTCGCAATTCGAAGATTCAATCTGGAAGCAATATCCGAGCCCGAGGCTAGCATTTCAATGAAACGTTGTAAACGAGAGGCTGTGTATTTACTCCGATATTTTATGTATGTTGACGACTAACAGCGGGCGAGAGTCTTATGTTAGACTATTAAATCTGATCTAAACTACTCCTCTAAAACATTAAATTCACCTTTGTAATAGTTATTCTACATCGAATATCTTGGTAAAACTAGTAAACATTATCAGATTTGATTCTGCTTTCGCAATACTGTGGTTTTTCGTGTTTATTCATGTTATTTGTGTTCCATTTTCTGTCAAAATTACTTGGAAAAGAAGCATAAGTATAGAGAAACTTGTGCTTACAAATGTTTAGTGGGGCATTTCACGTGAAGCGGACAACGAAAAAAAGGTGAGGTTCTGAAATTCGTTCATATTCAGTCTATTTGGACTTCTAGTAGGCATGAATGTGAATGCATATTTTTTTTTTCTATCACGTTTATTTGTCAAGTTATGGGCTTCTAAAGAACAGTCATATCTGAAATTCAGATTTTTGGGAAGTAGTTTTTCGAATTTAACAAATTTACAATAAAATATTAAACGCAGCGATTTATATAGCAGGATAATCGCTTTTTTTTTATAAAATAAAACTTGGAAAAAACTTTTTTTTAATGTTCAAAACCGAAAGTAAATTTTTCCAAACAAAATTGCATGCCTTTATTCCAACAATCGAAGGTCTTCATGTAAATAGCATCACTGTATTTTAAGCTACGTTTTGATGTAAAAAAAAAGAAAAAAAGATGCCCAAGTTATTAAAATTTTGATTCGAAAAATTTACTTTCGGTTTTGAACATTAAAAAAAAAGTATTTTTCAAGTTTTATTTTATTTTTAAAAAGAGCGATTACTCTTCTATATAAATTGTGGCGTTTAATATTTACCGATGATTTTAATGTACTTGATGTTATTTTACTAAGTCACGAACTAACACACAAGCAGATAAGGAAGGATTGATGATGTGCAGGCTGCTGGCCTGAAGCCATTAAGCTGAACCTCAGTTTACAGCACGAAAGAAAAAACATATTGCGTCAACCCCACTGAATACAGACAAGAGCGTAATATAGAAAAAGAAGGGAGTCGCAAATAGACTACATAAAATGGACCCTTTTATTTGAAGGATAATAAAACCTACCAAGTCAGTTCAGAACTCTATGATAGTAGTTGGGAAAAACGAGGCAAGGTTCGCAAAAACAGCACGTTTCATTTAATAAGCCTCAGAGGGCAATCAAACTAGCGCGTGACCGTTCGAGTTTTCAGGTAAGGTTGGTGAAATTTAGTTTGAACTGTCAGCAGACCAGCTACGAAAAAAAAGTTTTATAAAATATAAACCATTTTTTTTCTCGGACTGATTACGCTATTGACCTAGCAAGGTCTTAACAGCTTAACTGGAGTACTATGGTGAGCGCTTAAGGCACTCAGCCGATTTGATTTGACAACTAGCTCAAGGGTGCACAGAACAACTCGGCTTGGGCTGTTGTCTGAATCATGGAATTCGCGACCTACCTGAGCTAAGCTATATATTCATACCTATATGAGTTATAGAAACATGTATGTGTACCAAGCATACATACCTCAACAACTCTTATATGTATTTTGTGTCGGATATATTTTTTTAACTATTTCAGTTTGATAAGGGAAAAAAATAAAACCCTACCACTTTCATGTATAAGTATGTGTGCGTGCACGTGTGTGGAGGTGATATGTGTAATTTTGTTGCAGTGATATAAGATTTTGTGTCACTGTACCACGCGAGCAGCGCACTCAAGGGCTCCACGCCGATTGAACGGGCCTAGGCTTGAGCCGCTGCCGAGGGGGGCCTAGTCTAAATATAAACCACGTACATAGTCAGGCTATCTTTTATATTTGTTCTTCAGTAGAATTGCGTGAGTTACACATTTTTTTATATTATAGGGGGGGGGGGGCAAACGAACAGGCGGTAGGCCTGATATTAAGTGATCACTGCCGTCCATAGACACTGGGAATACCAGGAGAGTCATAATCGCGTTGCCGGCCTTATACGTGTCGCTAGTCTGATGTAACCGCAATACACTCAGTCACGCTTACTAGCATGTCGCTGACTTATATAGCCCTTGACAATCGCAAATAGCGTGGCTTTCTATTGGTAAAAGAATTTTCAAAATTACCCCCTACAACGTCACGAACGCACAAACTTTACCTCTTTATAATATTAGTATAGATTTAAAAAACCTTATCATATTGTATCATGGTATTTGTTGATTTTAATAACCAAAATATATATCATGTATGTCATTCAAATATGTTCAAACATCTCAAAAAGGGATAACGTAAGGTAGAAGAAGAATAGAAACTAGATCAACAGCAAGGTTCTTTTAAATGTAAATCATTGAAGAAATTACTTACGGGCCCTTTGCACCAAATTTTTTATCGGATTAAAATTCTTAAAACAGATTTAAGACTATAAAGCTCTATATATTTTGGTATTAACAAAATAAATTGTTATACCTACATCGCCCAATTATGTAAGCAAATCTCATACTTACATTACATTATATAAATCACCTGGACTATAATCATCGATTAATCACACAAAGGATTCTACCGTTTTATGCAAAGCACTTCAAACGGATCGCTCCTTTCTTAAGCAAATTACTTTGATATTATCATAGGAAAATAGGTCTTAAGCTATGCTAGTAAGGTCCAAAAGACGTTTGTGTTGTAAAGGGAAAAATTGGATCATTTCCCTTTGACAATTGACGCGTTGATAGCCATTCATTCATCTATGTCAAGCTGTTCACAGTACAGTCGGAAGCGAATGTCGTGGCTGTTGATTTTATATAATAAAATTAGGCTACAATTATTATTTTGGTTATCCATTATATCTACTAAACTAAGATCATATAGAATATCCTCCTAGTTAATGCTTTAGAGGATGAATAGAAATGATATTACATACCTTTCTTTCTTTCTAGTATTCGAATAGTTTAAACGATCGTTTGATGACCGCAGAATGAAGCAAATCAAATTAAAAATATTTTTTTTTTTGTAGCACGGCAAAATGACTGCCCTGTACCAGATGGTAAGCACAGTACAATCCAAAAACAATAGCAACCACTGAGTGACACACTATCCAACGCCGGTCGCTGCTGTCATGCCGGCCAGCGAAGAGCTGGATATGCACAGACTGATCCCGAAACGCGACCCGCAGAAGCGAATCACTATTACGGGCTTTTTCGCCATATACATGGTGGTTGCGACCCAGTCGGGCTGTAAAGCCCTACCACCCCGCTTTCACCATTGCCTCGTTCGTTATTCAGCAGGGTGCACCACGTGCAGGTGAGGTTGGCTTAGATGTCTCAAGTCTTAGATGTTATTCGACACCCCTTACACGCCAATTCAGGCTCTGAGAAAGCACTTATGAACATCAAAACTACCACGGCACCGAACCGGTTCGGACTAATAACCCAGTCATCAAGAAGACCCGATAAGAAACTCGATAAACTTTATCTTTTATCACACATATATTTAAAATACATTACGTTACAATCGTTTTTAGTTGCTTTTAGTAGCTCAATCATCATCATCGTTCACACTTTCACCGATATCAGAACTTGTATTAAAACCTATCAGTTTATCTATCTTAATATATAAAATTCCAGTGATATGATGTTTTGTCCATGATGAACTCCAAAACTACACGACCGATCTTCATAACAGTTGGCATTTATGTACAATTTAGTCCAGATTGAGAGATAGGATAATTTATATCGCGATTAATAGCCCCAATATTTTTTCATTACAAAATTAAATGTTTGTCAATGTTGTTTATTGTTATTAGTTGTAATTATCAACAGTCTCGAAGAAATGGCGCTTTAAATTAGTTTCTTTACAGAAAACTGTAGGACCTACGTTTATAGATATCTCATAGATGGCGCCCCGTTTTCATTTCGAATCATAATTTTAATTCAACATGTATGTATGTAGCCAGTTCACAACGCACCGACTGTAGCTTATTAAGGACCGAGCGAGTCACAAAACAAGACATTAGAATCGGCACTGAGCCGACCAACCCAGCCGTGAAATGATATGTTTTCATAAACAAATTATGCGCATTCAGCCGACATGATGGATTACACTCTTTATAATTTCCTACGGCACAGTGGGGTCATTTATACTACGAATAGGGCTGTCAGCGTATTATAATCATTATATCAAATTACATCGTATTAATTAAAATGAAAATAATAGGTTACCCCTTCTTTCTGCTTATTAATCAATTAAAGACATATATAAAAGTATAGTGAAGCATGAGAGAATACCAACCGTTAGTGACCTCATACACTAGTCCTCAAGTTCTAATGATCGCTCTGATTAGAAAGTTTTGTTAGATAACATATACTAATCAGTCCCAGAATTTGCGAATATGCGGGGTGTAAGAGGTATCAAATAACATCTAGGACTTGAGACATCCAAGCCAACCTCACCTGCACGTGGTGCACCCCGCTGAATAACGAATGAGGCAATGGCGAAAGCGGGGTGGTAGGGTTTAACAGCCTGACTGGGTCGCAACCACCATGTATATGGTGAAAAAGCCCGTCATAGTGATTCGCTTTTGCGGGTCGCTTTTCGGGAACAGCCTGTGCATATATGACAGAGGCGACCGGCGATGGACAGTGTGTCACTCGGTGGTCGCTGTTGTTTTTGGATTGTACTGTGCTTACCATCAGGCACAGTGCAGTAATTTGCCCGTGCTACTATAAAAAAAAAAAGAATTCAACCCTCGAGGCTGACCATGTATTACGAGTAAGCTCAACACTGGTCGTTTTAAGTCTAGTTATATATATATGTGACTAGTTTTAATGAAACTAGCTGCCGCTCACAGTTTCGCTCACTTCACGCTTATCTTAGATAATCGCTTAGGTAGTTTAAGCGTGAAAGCGTAACAAACAAACAAACTGCCGTATTTATAATATTAGTTAGGACGGACTACTTGTTTGCTTCTTCAGAGAAAAAAAAAAGAATAATAATAAAATTATATTCTATGACATTTAGAGATAATATAGTTTATTGACACTAGAAGAATTATTAAGATTAATAGTAGATTACCTTCTATTAACATATCATTAAAATGTATCTATCTCTTTTGCAATAATAAAATATGACAGAGGTTCTTAAAGTGTGCACCACGGCACCCTATGAGTGCCGAACAAAATAAAGAGGAGTACCGTGAAATACTCCTCTTCACCTATCTCCAGTAGCTTAACTTTGTTATTCCTGGGTACAACGTAAGCCTTTAAATTCCCAGCACAGACAGATCCCTGTTATGGATGTTTTAATAAATGTGCCTATCTAACCAGTATTATTGTACATAATTATATAGACTGTATCTATTTAGAATAGCTAGTTAGGTTAGAGCGCATAAAATATTAAACTTGTAAGTGCACCGCGGAATTAAATAGATTGAGAAACCCTGAAACACGAGATCGAACGCGTCGACCGCTCTCTACAAACGTTCAAGACGTAATGAGGTAATGCAGTACTGTTGTTGAAGCTAATTTAATTAAAACTACTCTACTTGACAATTTTTAGGTATTTATTAATATAAAATTAGTACATTATAATTATTACGTTCTTGCTATCACAGATCACATTTTAATCGCATTTCAGAGATTTCCACCCTCATTTTTATTAAATATACTATGCGAACCACAGCGATTGAAGTCTGAGTTATTGTAATTTTAATAACGACGCGACTTAATTACGAGAGAAAAGTAGATAACAGTTAGACTCAGTACAGTGAGATGACTTTATTAGTCACCATTTTATACCTTAGATTCCACGCAGACGAAGTTGCCAGCACAGCTGGTATTACATATATGTATATCTTCTACCATATTAACACATACAATATATCAAAACGTTCTGGGAAGCTAAGAATTTGATAATGCTTGCAAAAAATTACCATCAAGAACAAAAATCTCGTTAGGGACGCTTATACATTGTTATAATAAATATCTTATCAATATAATCAATGAGAACATTTATGAAGATGGATAAATACTTGTGTTTCACGCAAAAACCACTCAACGGATTGGATGTAACTTTACAATGATATTCTTTCTAATATTATAAATTCGAATGTGAATTTGTTTGTTTGTTAGCTTTCACATTTTTACTACTTAACCGATCATCACGAAATACCTACTATATTGCATACACGTTGTCAGAGTTATAAAAAAGGGCATAGGGTGCTTACCATCCATGGTTCAAATCTACATTCACGTACCGTAGCCGCAAACAAAAGCTAATAGTCTATCTATATATCAGAATAATGTATAGGTTCCAGTTTGTAAGGATATTGTGTTAATAGGGGTGTAAGGGGTGTCGAAAAACCTCATAAAACTTGAGACACCCAAGCCAACCTCACCTGCACGTGGTTTTTTTTCCTCATGGGGAAATCCCTAACGGATATCCAACTCGCCGGGCAGCAGAGGATGAATATGCCCGAGTCGCACGGACTAAAATCCCATGGTACCTTCTTTGACCTTTTTGACCTTTTGGCCGGCGGAGCAGGGACTGTCTAAACGACACTATGTCTGCTCCTCCAACAGGTGTTGTCCCCTCCTAAGGGACCCAAACTGCGGCCTGAGGGGTCAAGATGGTGGACCCCTCAAGGGGAAATGGGTGTTATTCCCCCTAACGAACTGTGGGAACATCAGCATAATGCACCTCCACCACATGGACCTGTCTGACTGGGTCGCAACCACCATGTATACAGCGAAAAAGCCCGTCATGGTGATTCGCTTCTGCGGGTCGCGTTTCGGGATCAGCCTGTGCATATCCAGCTTTTTTCAGGCCGGCGTAACAGCGGCGACCAGCGATGTATAGTATGTCACTCGGTGGTCGCTATTGTTTTTGGACTGTACTGTGCTTACCATCAGGCATGGTGCAGTCATTTTGACGTACATTTAATTTTTTTTTAATAATAATCAAAATATAACGACTAGTGTCAATTCGAACAAATACTACAATTAAAGATGTCTCGATGTGCGCTACAAACTGTTAGACTTACATGAAGGTAGTGTATGCTCGCATCATTTATGAAGATACAAACACAGACAAAGTTGTGGACTATCGCTAGTATTACTATAAAATGTAGAAGTGTTCAAACATTATAAAAAAATCAACTACTAGTTTAACGATTGTGTCGTACATTGTACATTTCAAAATATTAGCTAATTCCAATTTTAGCCGTTCCTAATAATTTATGTTATTATTCAAGATCTTCAAATTTTGTACATGTCAAATATGAAGTTAAAAAGAAACCTTCATCTTCGATCTCGAAGTATAAAAATGGGAAATATTAAACATGTTATACGGACAATTAAAATTGGATTTAGCTCATTTTGAAATGTAATGAATCAATTAAGTGATAGAAATTGTATTACGTTACAATAAGCATAGAAAAGTCAATCGCTTTTAGGATACGTAATACAAATCAGGGAGCGCAATAACGCACACGTTGTCCAACATATTTGTACAATTTGTGGGCGAGCATTACTCGTGGCTTTCTTTGTTTCATTAACGGTCCGGCTTGCGGTTAATGTCGCATCGCAGGCTGCCGGACCGACCTGATTGCTTATTAGCGTCTGTTGGATGTCTTCATTCACACTCCTGACCTTTGCGGATGCGAAAACATATTCCTTGTCTCTGCCTTATATCTCTCTTTATATAGCTTTAATGTTAATAGGTAAA
>MU162370.1:14323-26447 GCA_015888305.1 Antheraea pernyi
TTCTCTCATTGGAAAAAATATTACTTTAAGAAATATCGATTTTTGAAAATGTATTTTTTCATTTAATAATAATACACATACAGCGATCTGCTGATACCTTCATGAAGTAAATAATGATTTGATTTTCAAATAAATTGTATTTCTATAAATATTAATCTCACAAGAGATAGCTTTTTATTGTTTTAACCTATTTATAGGTTTTAATAGGTGGTAGAGCTATTTTACTGGTTTCAGTATGAATGGATCGGCTCGACCGGGGTAGTACCACCCTCTCACAGAAAACCGACATGAAGTAACAGCGCTTGCATTATTGCGTTTCGTTCGATCAGTGAGAGCGCCGAAGGACCACCTCCCCACCCCCCACTTCCCCTTCTCCCCACTTTACCAACCTCTCTCTCCCAAATACAGACTGGCAATGCCGGTGTTGCTAGTGCCTACGGACGGCGGTGATCACTTACTATCAGATGACCCGCCTGTTCGTTTGCCCTCTATAATATAAAAAAAGTCTAAATAGTCTAAGTCTAAAAAAAGGATAAATTGTTATAAGTTTAATAACATATTTTAACCCTGATATTTTAATTAAATAAAACGCCTTTTAAAACAATATCACACAATAAAACTAGTAGGCGTAAAAAAAAAGTTTCAACACTTTTATTATACTTTATAACTTTTAGTAATTTACCTTAGTCCGGTGAAGCTGTGAAGGCCCGTTAGGCCAATAGCGAACTGACTATTCGGAAAAAAGCATTTAACCACAATAATAAACACACTAAATATAAAAGGTGACTGACTTTCAAGGGTAGTTGTTGAAACATACACCTATAGGTGCTTGGTGAGTGAGCACTTGGTGGCACTCACTCACTCACTTGGCACTTGAGCTAGTCAGCCGGGATTAGAAAAAAACATCATGTTTCGGCTTCTTCACGAGGTTCTCATTCTACGAAAATTTCCGCTCATTTCCAAGTTTCGGACCTATGTGATACGTCGACTGACTCATTGTCCTAACACGCTAACTACTGGTATTCCTTCTAGTTCTCCTTTTATTGTAGTATTCAAAGTGACAACTTGTGTGTAGGTATAAGGGAATCCGAAAATAACGGCATTCACCAAGATATCTATAATCGATCCCTATTCCCTATTATACTGGCCTATTCGATAATCTCTCGGCCCATATTTTGATAAATAAATATGATAGCAAAAAAATAGTGTATACATATTAATACTTACCAGAAGTGCAATTAGACTGGATATGGATGAATTTCAGAAACTCACCTTATTTCGTTATCCGCTTCATGTGAAATGGCCTAAGTGTTAAAAAGCAAGGCTACAAAAATTTGATCGAAATTCGTCCAGTAGTTTTTGAGTGATGCGCACAAAATGGTAGACTCGGACGGTTTATTATTTTATATGTTTAGAAGATGGAATAATATTACTTAAATCAACATCTGTTTCCAGGTAATATTTACCCAAGTAAAACTGTAAATATAATTATGCAAACACGGAATATTATCTATTAACTTGTCTTGTAAAAGACTAGTAAACATTTGTAAGCCTACAAAAAATTCTATTTGGTATTCAAGCCTAAAAAAAAGTCATATTGAGATAAAGCAAGCTCGACAGTGTAATTATTTCGATAAAAATGTGTCTGCTAAAGCAAAGCTTATGTCAAAAAGGCTCTTTGAATAAATTTCAGTTTTGTATTGTTTATATTTGGCTTTTTTGGATGTCGTCTATGCCGACCACCTTAGACAATCATATTTATGAACATAAATAATTCCAGTACGAAGCTTGATGCTGACAACGCGAACTGATTATGTTCCTCAAGAGCATTAAGACCTCTATTAAGACCTATTCTATAGTTATTATACGGTCATTCGTTCTGAGACTTGTTATAATCAGTTGTACAGAAATCCTTTAATATTGTAGGGTAGTTTTAAGTCGTCACTTATTCTCTTGTTAAATGGTTGCCATTTCCTTTGAAGGTGGTAGAGCCACGCTGAAGCTATTACTCATTTTAGCATAAATGGGCTGGCTCGCCCAGGGTAATACCACCCTCTCATAGTAAACCGACGTGAAGTAACATTGCATTGTTGCGGTTCGTTCGGTCAGTGAGAGCACCGGAGGCCCACGTCCTCTCACCCCTCCTCCCTCCCCTTCCCGTTCCCCCCAAACACAGGCTGGCAATGCGACTCCCCTGGTGTTGCTAGTGTCTATGGGCGGTGGTGGTCACTCAATATCAGGTGAGCCGGCTGTTCATTCGCCTCCTATGATATCAAAAAACCTAAATTGACTTTTATTGGGTATAAATATTTTAATAGCTTGTCGATGTGTAAATCCCAATTGTCCTTGTCAAGGCCAAAATGTTCGAAGTTTCCCACGGCCACTTGCAATACAATGTGTACAAATTATGCAACTTTTCTGAACGTTAAGACGACCACATTACTGTAGGTCATGTATTTGACACCACACCTGTGATGTAAATATCTCAAAAGAGATCATTTTCTGGGAATGTAATAAAAATCAACTGTTCGAAATGGTATCTATTTAATATTGAGATTGTTGAACGAGAAAACAAGTGACAACATAAAAGTAATTAACACTTTTTTTATGGCAAAAGGCGGCAAACGAACAGGTTGGCCACCTGATGTTAAGTGATAACCACCGTCCATAGACACTAGCAACACCAGGGGAGTCGCAAGTGCGTTGACAGCCTGTGTATGTGGGAGGGGTGGGGAAAGGAGAAAGGGGAAGGGTAAGGGGGAAAGGACTCCTCCGGCGCTCTCACTGACCGAATGAAACGCAACAATACAAGCACTGTTACTTCACGTCGGTGTTCTGTGAGAGGGTGGTACTGCCCCGGTCGAGCTGATTCATTCATGCTGAAACTAGTAATAGCTACAGCATGGCTCTACCACCTTCAAACTACTACTACTACTTGCAAAAAAACTAGAGGCGTGTTTTGTTATTCTAAAACTAGAAAAAATATTAAACACTAAATTCTATCGGATATTAACACTTCAATTAAGGTGAGGTAGGTTATAATGTGTTGGAAAACCCATATATAATTATATTCCTTAGGCCGATACCTACAGAAATGTACTATAATTAGCAAAACCGCAATGAACAAAAAAGGAACTTGTAGTTAATTTGTTTTTGTTTAAAACAGCGACGAATGGTAGCCTTTATTTGTAAGTCTCTATCCATCATAATTTACGGTCCTTAAGTTTATAATCTACATTATTTAGATAGTAGGGATATTTTAAGCCCGTTTGATTATTTTGCACCCTTAAGATGAATATCTCTCGTCAAGCACAAGCGCCATTTTAGACTACATCATAATGTAACATCAATACTCAATACAGATAATAATGCCTAATAACATGTGAAGAAAACAGTGTGTACATCTTATTCAGATCGAATTTCAATCAATAGAAACTATTAAAGGACATGACAATTTAAGATTCTCCAAAAACTCATTCCTTGAGTAGTTTAATGTGTTAATATTTACGTCAGAAAATACACACACATCACACACGCATACACAACACATAAAATATCTAAAATAACAAAAACAAACAAAGCCTATACGTAATTGGTAATTTATTTGTTACCGTACAATAAAGACGTAAGTACATCTCCATTACGGGATTGTAAAAAAGCTGGGAATTTTGATTCTAAAGACTATTCCAAGAAGTTGAAATTCGATTTTGTAAACATGATATCAGCAACGTGGCATCAGTATCCGGCCCTACACGTGATGATTTATGGTTAGCGAGATTAATGGGTTCGTGGAGCACGATTGTCTTAATTACTTAGGTATATATATATATATATATCTATAGCTTGGATAATTATTACGTAACAGTTACATAAGTATATATTTGTTGTTTTGAACGCTCATTAAAAAACCCACGTAACTAGGACGTAGTGGAGCAAATGTGAAAAAGAAATTTGATCGTAAGTACAGTTGCCGCATCACACCGATAGATAACCAATGACAAATTTTCATTTTCAGTTAGATATTTGGCCATAAGAACCTTGTCACCGTGCTAATCCCTAACGAAATGTTTTGCTTCATCTAAATCGGAAACTTGTTGTGTACTTGTGATCCGTCGTATCCCGGTTTTGAACGGCTAAGCTATCCTCTTAGAAATTTAAATTGGGTTCCAATTATATTATAAGTACTTCCATACTCTTTTTTAAATTTAAGATAAAACTACTAAGGTGTTTTTTTTTTGGAACTGACTCTGCTATTGACCTAGCAAGGTCTTAACAGCTTCACCGGACTACAGCTAACTACTAACGTGATGGTACAGATACTATACAATAATAAATAGCGTTAATATCAGAAATATCATGTGCAAATATTTCTACTTGTTTTATTTTTATTTATTTATTTAATCGTATGGCTAAATAGAGTAACCATCTTTTATTACTGTCGATTGATTGATTACTGTATTTGTCGCTGCCAGGTTCAATTTGTATGAAACAGTTCAGGGGCTAAATATTTGTTACTCTTTACCACCACCCGCGGGAGCACATACAGAGGAATGAGAGGTACACTTCCTATGGACGTTAAGCGCATGCGCAATTATGGGTAGAGGTGCAGTTATAAATGACACAAACATATCGTATGCGTCAATAAATCCACTAAACGAATAGTATCGTCTCATATTACATACTAGTGGTTCAGTGGTTGGAATTCAATTAACTTTTCAAGTTTCAATATAATCCAAAAAATCGAATTATTCCCAAAATAGTTAGTAGACACAGCAAATGTAAAGAAAATAGGTTCAGAGTGGAGGATGATGTACTTAACTGTTTCAAAATTCGACCATTTCGACAATTAATTTTCAAAGTTTAAATATTGAAGAAAAACAAGCGAACTTTTTATATTTTATTTTCTTGATAACACTAAAGCTCTTCAATATCTAGTAAACAAAAGAAACCCAGTTGAGAAATAGAGGAGAATACGTAACTATTTTGTCTCTGCCCGTTTATATATAAATATAGATGGATAAGTAATACCGATGCCTTATAATCACATATTAGTCCTTCAAGAAACTATATATTCAAGTACGTACAGAGTACTGATTTAAATATGGTTTTATCTGACAAATTCCTAAGCACCGTAATGAAATAATTGTTCCAAAACTGGCCCTTTGTGACTTTAACACTTTAATATGAATAATGTAAAAATTTTCAAGTGATCGTGATAGCAACGTCAGATTTATTGTAGGGTACAAACCACCATCTATCGATAACCTGTGAATGTTATTATTCTACTATCGCGTTAGTATTCATTGTTATCTTCAATTAACTCTGGTAAACATAAACCTAACTAATAATATAAATACTTATGTGAGCCTGTTCATTAATTTGTTTGTTTCGTTTTCAGATCCTAACTACTCGAACAATCATCACAGAATTCTTACGCATATTTTGAAAGGTACAGAATAAGATATGGGTATTTTTTATCCAGAACAAAAATATAGGGGATAAGGGCAATGTATATTGATGCGAGCGAAACCGCGAAAAATCTAGTAATATGATAAATGACTAATGATTTACAAGGTTACCTCAGAATTGTAGCTAGAAATAAAAATCCTAGGTTTAATTTTTTATCGTTTCCCTTGAATATAATTATGGTAAAGATAATCTATTGACGATAAAGACTATGTCATTAGAAGAACAATACTTAAACAACAGTATAATATAACAAATAGCAATTACAACAAATATCGAAATCAAAAACACTTCAAACAAATCAGGTCCCGAGAAGACGCTTATGAAGGTCAAAGTACTCCCAGTTTGGATAACAACCCAGTCATTGAAAAGAACCGACAAGAAACTCCATCTGCTCATCTTTCCATTAATATAATCTTGAATAGATTGCAACATGATGACATGAGTCTCAAGCATCATGTCAAATGGATTTTAATTTGAAAAGGCTATTATAGAATGGATCAATATGGGAACGATCTGGATATAACATCCATCTTTATGCATCCGCTAAAAATAAATTAACATCGTCTTTATATATATAATTCTTCTGTCCGTGTATATGTATCTAAACTCCTATTAAACGGTTGGACAGATTTCATAAACACATGCACGATGACAAGGTAAACCAAATTTCTTAGCGGTTCCTCTCCATGTAGTAGTGGTTTTTCGAACGGTTGTTACTTTTGATACATAAGCATCATTTTAGGACCTGGATTGAATAAAGCACTTTTGATTTAAACCGGGAGCGCAATTAGTAAAATGATGAATGTACATTAGGATGTTTATCTAGCCTTGAATAAAATAAAACTCCCGTGATAAATATACTGTCAAACGAATAGAAAACTCTATATGTAAGTATGACCTTTCGTATCGAAGTATTGCATTTTAAATCATTTTACGAGCCAAGCTTATATTTTAACCTTAACCGTATGATTACATATCGTCTTATAACCTTGACATCGAACGCTTCTTTAACATGCATCGGAATGATAATAATTTCGATTGGTAAACTGGGATAATACGCAATCAATATTTTATCATATATTAGTTTGTTATATTCTTTATTTTATTGTTGGGTTTTTTCCTTATTTATAGATTACACTATTCCCATTGCATATAAAAATCATATTAAATATACTACCTTGAAATTTACTTAAGTAAAACTTCTTATGGTACGGCAGAAAAAATTTGCATTACGCATTACACGTTAAAGGTAAAAGCGTCTATCTGAGTCTAATAGTATTTTTTTTATATTATAGGAAGCAAACGAACAGGTGGGTCACCAGATGTTAAGTGATTCACCACCGTCCGTAGACACTTGCAACACCAGGGGCTCGCAAGTGCGTTGCCAGCCTGTGTTTGTGGGAGGAAGGGGGAAGCGGAGGAGGCAGAAGGGAGGGGGAGAGGGGAGATGGGCATCAGGCGTTCTTACTGAGCGAACGAAACGCAACAATGCAAGCACTGTTACTTCACGTCGGTTTTCTGTGAGATGGTGGTACTTCCCCGGGCGAGCCGACCCATTCATGCTAAAACCAGTAGTAGCTTCAGCATGGCTCTACCGACTACAAAATACCAATAGTATACCAAAATGAGTAAATGAAGTCAAAAAAGTTTCACTTCCTCTACATGTACACACTGATACACGCGCTATTTTTATAGCACGATGATTTGATCGCTTGCAACACCGGAGGTATCACACGCGCGTTGGTGATGCTTCTATGACCTATTTACTTTCCCCTTGAAGAATTCCATACTATAGTAGTAAAAACTGTCAATTCCAAGGAGGATAAATTCCCAGCCGACGACAAACAGTACGATGGAAAAGCATGTTTCAGTTATTGCTTAACTAAGTGACTAACTCGTATTATATTCAAATCTGGTTATGTATGAATATATAAATATATAATACTTTTAATACCGTCTCTTTTAACACCTAATTACTTAATAATAATAACTAAAAGATATCCTAAATCAGCGGTCAGGAAACTCGTCATCCAAAAAAGCCAAATACAAACAGTACAAAAATGAAGTTTATTCAAAGAATCATTTTTTGAACTGAAGCTTTGTTTAGTAAACCTATCTATGGTGATAATATGGTTTAAAAGTAAACTCTCGAGCTTGCTTTTGCTAAATCATCATATATATTAATATGTGAAGCTTAAACTTTGTATCCCTTTTTGAGAGAAATGCGCGAACGGATTACCGTGAATTTCGGCATAGTTAAAGTGTATATGGAGAAGTGCAAAAAACTATTTATTTTATATAAAATGCATTAGAAGTACATTAAATTAATTAAAATATGCATTACTCACACTACTGCTTCAATTTTACAAATTTGCATTACGCATTACACGTTAAAGGTAAAAGCGTCTATCTGAGTCTAATAGTATTTTTTTTATATTATAGGAAGCAAACGAACAGGTGGGTCACCAGATGTTAAGTGATTCACCACCGTCCGTAGACACTTGCAACACCAGGGGCTCGCAAGTGCGTTGCCAGCCTGTGTTTGTGGGAGGAAGGGGGAAGCGGAGGAGGCAGAAGGGAGGGTGAGAGGGGAGATGGGAATCAGGCGTTCTTACTGAGCGAACGAAACGCAACAATGCAAGAAGGTTGCTATGCTCGACTGCATGTATTACGTTCCAATTACCCATTTTCATTCTACATTGAACAGTGATATTATAATATACCACTATTATTAGAATAACTGAGTAACCATTATAAAAACCTTTGATTATAGAAGTAATTTGACAAAAGAACCCTAATAAAGTTCAAACTTAATTAATTATAACTTGGGCTTTACATATGTAAAATGATTACGGTAATAGATCGTTATAAACACAAGTTAAATAAAACATATCGTGTAGAGAAACAATAAGTAATTGTAAATTAAAGACTGGATTCTGAACCGGTTATAATGAATTACTTTGGTAGTTACGAGTAAATGAATTCCTTATCTCGTATCAACACAAAAACTACAAGATAGATTTTCATTCAAGTCTTTAGACAGATGGTCCAAAAAAATATCACTATCGCTTCATTTACGATAGATTTATTAAAATAAAATTTAAAAAAACGAATTTTATAAACACTACTACGTTCAGCGTTTCGTTTTCTTCCCGTGAAGTGGGGTAAGCGGTGTAGTGCTTATGTTTTCGCGCTATACATAAAATATATTGTCGAGATAATATGCGAAGGAGACTATATCATCTAGTTATTTGTAAATATGTACGTAGATGTAGCTATTTATAATAATAACATCGGTATTGTGTTTATCTTTTCGTCGTTTATGAAACACTGACCCAGTAATTAATTATATATATTAAATTATATTTTTATAAACTATAATTTGTACGACATATAGACTATAAGGCTATGAGACTTATTTATCTTATCCTATAAGGGCTATTCTATTAATTACGTGAGGCATTTTTGGGAATGTTTTGGCCCCTCTTCCCCTCTGGTAAGATGTAGTTAGATTTGTCTCGATCCCTCCTCCTCCCCTAACCTCACGCGGGATCTACCAAAATTTGTATTTCAAGTACAAATGTGTTGAAGTTACTTAGAAAAACACAGCTTGCTTTATTCCTTGTATGTTTAACGTAACTGTTTTACTGAAGCTATTACTGGGTTCAGCATGAATGGGTCGGCTCGCCCGGGGTAGTACCACCCTCTGACAGAAAACCGAGGTGAAGTAACAGTGCTTGCATTGTTACGTTTCGTTCGGTCAGTGAGAGCGCAGGAGACCCACCTCCCCTCCCCTTCCACTTTCCCCTTCCCTTCTTTCCCCCCTCCCCCACTCCAACACAGGCTGGCAACGCACTTGCGACTCCCCTGGTGTTGCAAGTGTCTATGGACGGTGGTGATCACTTAACATCAGGTGACCCATCTGTTCGTATGCCTACTAGGACATAAAAAAAAAAAGTAAATACAGGTAAATAGGTATTAGTCACCGTGCACAGGTTACCGTGGTACTTCATTCCGAACCCATCGTGAGTACCGAAATTATAAATACGCAATTGTGCAGGCAGAATGAAGAATTTATTTTTATTGAGTGTTTTATATCTCCAGACTGTTTGGACGTATGGTGAGTAAATTAACATATATCTTATGTAATAATTACAATACATACTTAGACATTAACACAAAATTGTTTTTTTTCAAAGTAATTGAACAATACACTTTTGTAACGTATTGAATAATTAGGAATTAATTATAACTTGGGCTTTACATATGTAAAATGATTACGGTAATAGATCGTTATAAACACAAGTTAAATAAAACATATCGTGTAGAGAAACAATAAGTAATTGTAAATTAAAGACTGGATTGTGAACCGGTTATAATGAATTACTTTGGTAGTTACGAGTAAATGAATTCCTTATCTCGTATCAACACAAAAACTACAAGATAGATTTTCATTCAAGTCTTTAGACAGATGGTCCAAAAAAATATCACTATCGCTTCATTTACGATAGATTTATTAAAATAAAATTTAAAAAAACGAATTTTATAAACACTACTACGTTCAGCGTTTCGTTTTCTTCCCGTGAAGTGGGGTAAGCGGTGTAGTGCTTATGTTTTCGCGCTATACATAAAATATATTGTCGAGATAATATGCGAAGGAGACTATATCATCTAGTTATTTGTAAATATGTACGTAGATGTAGCTATTTATAATAATAACATCGGTATTGTGTTTATCTTTTCGTCGTTTATGAAACACTGACCCAGTAATTAATTATATATATTAAATTATATTTTTATAAACTATAATTTGTACGACATATAGACTATAAGGCTATGAGACTTATTTATCTTATCCTATAAGGGCTATTCTATTAATTACGTGAGGCATTTTTGGGAATGTTTTGGCCCCTCTTCCCCTCTGGTAAGATGTAGTTAGATTTGTCTCGATCCCTCCTCCTCCCCTAACCTCACGCGGGATCTACCAAAATTTGTATTTCAAGTACAAATGTGTTGAAGTTACTTAGAAAAACACAGCTTGCTTTATTCCTTGTATGTTTAACGTAACTGTTTTACTGAAGCTATTACTGGGTTCAGCATGAATGGGTCGGCTCGCCCGGGGGAGTACCACCCTCTGACAGAAAACCCAGGTGAAGTAACAGTGCTTGCATTGTTACGTTTCGTTCGGTCAGTGAGAGCGCAGGAGACCCACCTCCCCTCCCCTTCCACTTTCCCCTTCCCTTCTTTCCCCCCTCCCCCACTCCAACACAGGCTGGCGACGCACTTGCGACTCCCCTGGTGTTGCAAGTGTCTATGGACGGTGGTGATCACTTAACATCAGGTGACCCATCTGTTCGTATGCCTACTAGGACATAAAAAAAAAATAGTGACCTGCATGTTCTTTTGCCTCCCATGATATAAAAAAATAGTTATAATTATTATTACATTACATTTCGAAATATCAATACTAATTAACTTTACATTTATTCTTGAATTTTAATATATAGAGGAATTGTGACAGATATCGGCATATTTTAGTCTAGAAAGATGTTTGTTTTAAATTAATCTGTTTTTCTACTACACTACTTTTTGTTCGAAAAAATGACGTAATATTTGCCGAAACTCCCGTGAAATTTAATAAGATTCGATTTGACTGCCTCATTCGCCCTTCCTAAATCCCTCGCGTAACTAATGGATGCCTGACAAAATAGTTTCAGTTTTTTGGAACAGTGCAAAGGAGAATTTATTAGAATTAGAATAGTTTAGTCTTTGACAATTTAATGTTGTTGAATCAATCACCAGGTAAATTTACACACTGAACTATTTTTTATGGAAAAAATATGCACATCAATTCTTGGAGCGTTCAACCGATCTTCATGAAAATTGTATGCGTAGATATTTGAATATTCATAGAGGCTATTTGAATAATATTATTATTACTCAACTATTCGTTACAAGAAATGTTAATTAAAACGATCCATTAAAAATGCCTAAAGAGCCGCGGGTACAGTTATATAGTATACAGTTATATAGCTCATATCAAAATCAACAAAACTTCGTCAAGTATACTTTTCGATTTTTTTATTGTAGCACGGCAAAGTGACTGTACTTTGCCTGATGGTAAGCACAGTACAGTCCAAAAACAACGGCGACCACCGAGTGACACACTATCCATCGCTGGTCGCCGCTACCATGAAGCCTGCGAATAGCTGGATATATATATCGGATATGACGGGCTTTTTCGCCATATACATGGTGGTTGCGACCCAGTCAGGCTGTAAAACCCTACCACCCCGCAACTTTTGCACAGAGAGTAATCTCGTCTGTAACTTCTGTAAACCTATAATTTCCTATCCATTCAACATTGTGGTATTGAACAACCTGTATATATACAAATTCTTTTATATACTGTATCGAGTGCTTTACGTCACGTTAAGTGCATTACGAATTATGTTCCGATAGTATCCATACTAAACGTTTGTAAGCCTTAATAAAACTCGAATTAAAAACATTATTTATGTTTTTAGTTCTTACACATATTTATTCAATGTTCACGTATAAACTTTTTTTTATATATTATAGGAGGCAAACGAACAAGAGGGTCACCTGATGTTAAGTGATCACCACCGTCCATAGACACTAGCAACACCAGGGG
>MU162374.1:12127-24550 GCA_015888305.1 Antheraea pernyi
TTACCCATTACTGCACAATGGACCCAAGTTATGATTTTATATTTTAATCTTTTTCAACAGAAATCTAAACAATAGAAATAACAATGCACCAGAGAAATTAAACTCTAAAATGTACACGTATACCACACAACAGATGTTCATGAGAATGTTGGCGTTCACTCGCCATGTGGTTCGTAACATGCGGACATTTAACGCCTGAAATGAGCAAGCTTTGTCTACACTGAGAAACTCATCTCACGAAGCATACAGAGACCTTCGTTGTTTATAAATAATAAAAACTATACTGTATGTGACTATCTCTATAATTAAAAATGGTTTTTGATAAATATTATTTTTTAGTTACATCTATTTGTATATCTATAGAGCTCAAGACATTGTTTGTTTTTCTTTTTACACGAGCCTGCAAATCTTTATAACTACCAGTGAGAGTTGAAAAATTCTTTTCGTATTTTCAACGTAGTATTATAAATTACTTTATCATCCAATTATCACAATATTTTTCATCATCGAAAGACATAATAAACATAAGATTGAAAGACATGTTGATCGTTGTATTTGTAACCAGATTTTGAGTATGTTATAATTGTTTAAAATAACTCAATAATATAATTGTTGGATTATTATAAACTTCGACGTTAAACTGAATGAATTGCTACATACATTTTTTTTATGAAACTTATTTGACCAATCTTCATCTGTGTGTGACATTTAAGTATAAAGTACTTGTAACAAATTATTTTGCTAAACACAAGTTCTTAAAATCTATAATGATTTTAATAAACATTGTTCAAAATTGTGCACTTTCAAGTTTCCGAATCTGGTTAAAGTAATTCCATATGCTTAACGATGAAAAATTGTGTTTAATATAATTTCTTAGATTTCTGAAGCTTTTGTAGATGGTAAAGCTGTAGCTATTAGTAATTTCAGCATGAATGGGTCGGCTCACCCGGCATAGTACCACCGGACCCACAAAAAACCGATGTGAAGTAATAGTGCTTGCATTGTTGCGTTTCGTTCGGTTAGTAAGAGCGCCGGAGGCCCACCTCCCTTCTCCCTTTCCCTTCCCTTTTTCCACACCCCCTCCCCCGTACACAGGCTGACAACGCACTTGCGGCTCCACTGGTGTTGCTGGTGTCTATGGACGGTGGTGATCACTTAACATCAGATGACCCACATGTTCGATTGCCTGCTTTTGATATAAAAAAAGAGAAATAAAAAAGCTGAAAATCTCTTCTAGTGTTTCCGCGATGATCTGCTACTACGCTTACTATACTACACTTGAACTAGAATCCTGTTTCAGGACTTGGTTTGACAATATCAGTCGCAGTAATAAATAAATGGTAGTTCGTTGTGAAAAGTAATATTAGAATATTATGAAATAACATACTACAAGATCCTCGTCAGCACCTCTCACTCCGTATGCAGATTTCAATACGTGCATAGCTTCATCTATGTGGCCCTTATTCGCCAAGAACTTGGGGCTCTCGTGCAGGAAGAACATCATTAACGCTCCGAAACCCAACATCAGAGCCATTATTAACGCGAAAAGGCGCCAAGGGCGATATGTCATTGAGAGCAATGGTAAGTCAAATTTAAAGTCCAAGCCCAAAATCAGATACGCTAACGCTGGAAACACGTATTATCTATTATAACAAATAAATTTTAAGTGTCTGTTTGTAATGTCAAAATAATAGTTTTTTTTTAGTAAACGGATATAAAATTGTAAACGATACTTACAACAACAAAAAAAAACTGTTTAAAAAATTGTTTATCTATTTGTTTCGGTTTATTTCCGAAACGGTGCAACCGATTTTGACGGGACTTATATTGGCAGTTAGCTGATATTATAAGGAATAATTTATTATGAAAAAAATATATATACAACGCAAATATAATAAATATGCAGTGTCTAGTAACGCGCGCGCCCCTCGCGCTTGATTCAGTAAACCAAATTTTTATTTCCAAATTCCACGCGGACGATGTCCACAGTAACAATTTTTTTTTCTCGAACTGACTACGCTATTGAGCCGACAGGGTCTTCACAGCTTCACCGGACTAGTCTAAAATAATAAATTTGTACTTCGTTTTATATAGTCCTTTTTTCGAAATTTTGTGATAGACGTCTATTATAAATATAGCTAATCAATATGAATCGAAATTGTCTGTCTGTTGGTATGTACAGTTTTCATTTAAAAACAGCTTAACCTATTCTCATGAAATTTTGTTTACCTTATACCAACTGATAGGGAACTAACATTTCCAACAATATTTATGATTAAAAATGAAAAAACATATTTTGGTGTAATTTTACAAAAGGGAAACATAATATATCACTTTGTACCTGAGGATAAACAATTGTCCACAATGCTCTTAAAATATTTTTATTTGTCATCAAAATAATGACTTTTTTCATGTGGCAAGTGTGTGTTTCATTCGAAAATTGATAAGAAAGGTAAGTTTCTAAAATTGATAAGAATAGAGTTAGAAAAATATATATATCACTTTTAGAAATCATTAAATATGCTCGTGTAATAAGATGCAATAAAATAACCACGTTAGAAAAAATTATTGGTATAAAAATGCGTACCCCGAGGCCCCGGGTTAATACTAGTTAAATAAAGAAAATGTAATAAGCAAGATTACAGTCAGAACTAGAAACCATAATACTACATATGTGGTAGAGATATATACACATTATGAAGAGGATATTCGGATATCGAATTTCCGTGAAACCAATATTTTGTTACCTAGAAATGTTGATTCTTACCGAGAAACACATACAGAAGACTTTTTCATATGACAACAGTGTTACAGAGTACGACAACGAGGGACCATATAGAATATTATTTTTTTAAAACCTCTGCGATTTCTAAATTGGATTGAATTTCATATTACTTATTTCTTGTCATTTCTTTTTCTGGCAGAATAGTTTGTGAGATTTCGTTTGTGTGATATTTTTCAGGCAAATCTCCAGCTGAATTGATTTAGACCGGCAGACATGAGACTTTTCAGTGTATTATCTAGTTTATATATCATTAAACTATTCAATTTGAGGTTAGTGGTAATAATAATGAATATTGCGTAATTTAATAGCAAAAGGCAAAGGCAAAAGGTAATTTAATATTGTTAAAACCGTTATAGGGGTAACAAGTACTGATAAAATTATAGTAAAAAAAGAGAAAACAAAGTTAATTTAGATAAAACAAAATAACATATGAAAGATTAAAGAAACTTTTTCGCGAGAAATGAAGTCGCGGGTAGTAGAAAGTAATTTTTCGCGTCTTTCTGTGTGCTTTTTTAGTCCTAAACTTTTGATATGACTTTGACTGGCGTTTAGAGAATTTCTTCTGGTAGGTTTATATATATAATAGATGAGTATTATATGTATATGAAGCTGACAAAGGTTGAGGTTGAAATTTCTAGTAATAAGAAGAAGTTTTGAGTTGCTTACTTTCGTAATACTGACTGTATAGGAAATGAATTTAGGAGGACTATTAACAAACCAGCGATCTAAGCCACGAACCAAGCCGGGGTACCCCGAAGAAGAGGATCTCCTAGTGCGGGTGAGTGGTGGATACAGTCCTCCTAAATTCATTTCCTATACAGTCAGTTTCTCACAAAAGTATGGCTCAGTCACTCCTTCATGGCTAATACCCCACCAAACCATCACTGAAGTCGGATAGTGCCCACGTTGCACTCTGTCAACTAATTGGGAAACTTCCTTAGAGCTTTGAGCATAAATACGGTCATTTTGTTTGTTAAAATGTTGCTCAATTGTAAAAAAAATCTCATCCGTAAACAACAATTTTCTTTGACCTCCCTTTGTGTACCGCTTCAGTAGTTGTTTCGATTTAACCACGCTATTCTTTTCCTGCATTTGGTATAGTGGGCCTACGGCGCTCTCTCTGACCGAACGAAACACAACAATGCAAGTAACAGTACTTTTAACAGTAACAGTTACTTCATATCGGTTTTCTGTGAGAGGGTTACTACCCCGGGCGAGCTGACCCTTCATGCTGAAACCAGTAATAGCAACAGCTCTACCACGTACAACGGATACATGACGATGCTTTCCTTCAGGGGAAGCTCCGACTCAGTTGCAAGTATTCGAACCTACGTCTGTCGACGCGGTATTCGAACACGCTATCAACTAAACCATAATCGTTTCAATATATCAACATACATTTTTATAGCCTCATCTTTACATAAAATAAATTAAACGTATTACTGAACTTCAACATATTATTAGCTATATTAATATATAAGGGGTGTCGAATAACATTAAGACTTGAGTCACCTAAGTCAACCTCACTTGCACGTGGTGCACCCTACTAGATAACGAACGAGACAATGGCGAAAGCGGGGTGGTACGGTTTTACTGCCTGACTGGGTCGCAACCACCATGTATATGGCGAACATGCCCGTCATAGTAATTCGCTTCTGCGGGTCGCGTTTCGGGATCATTCTGTGCATATTCAGCTTGAAAGCGGCGACCGGCGATGGATAGTGTGTCACTCGGTGGTCGCCATTGTTTTTGGATTGTACTGTGCTTACCATAAAGCATAGTGCAGTCATTTTGCCGTGCTACAATTAAAAAATATATATCTGTAACACTGGCTGTAAATGTATTTTTTCTTGTGAAATTTTACGGTTGATATTCACTACGAATATAATAATAAAAAATGTCAGACTGTTTCTCAATATGTATGTCTGAATTTAGCTCAAACGATCAGTTTTATGTACTGATTTTAAGATTACTAATAATACATTTAGAAACCGCAAAAAAATTAAATATATAAAATAAAGAATAAACAATACAAACAATATATTTTATTTATTCTATTTTATGAAATTTGTGATTAAGTATACTCTATATTTGTTCCAAAAATAATTTAGAAGTAATATGATTAAAAATAAAATTAAGAAACTAAAATAACCGCTGTATAAAAAGCATGCAGAGAAGCTGGCATTACTCATTTATTATAAAATCTGCTTAATAAACACATAAAGCTAAAGTTATGTAACAGTTATGAAACTAGCACTAATTTGAATGTGGTACACTAATCACGTATAGTGTCGATGCGGTCAGGGATGCCGATAAACACTTCGTGGGTACTGTCACTATATATTTGGGCAGAGCTTCGCCTTACAATACTTTGTACATAATAATGCGTAGATATCACCGACATGTTGCCTTTTAAAGGTCGATCTATGTAATTCAAAGCAATTACTATTAACACATAATTCCGCAAAATAATTTAAGTAACTCAAAAATAATAAATAATGAACAAACGAATGTTATTTAAGTTATACAACAATTTTATATAATTATTCTTATTTATGTATCTCTAATGTTTTTACTAATGTGTTTCGACATGTAGATCTGCGACATCTTGTCTTTTATAGGCTGAACTATGGATGTCAAATCAATTACTATTTATTCATAATTCTGAAAAATAATTTAAATAACACAAACTAATGTTATGCAAGTAATAAATCAATACTATATAATAATATCAATTCTTATTTGTGTCTTATTGAAATCTATATAAATGTATGTATCTTTAATATGGTGGCGCTAGTGTCAATGTGTATATCTAATAGAATGGCGCTAGTGTCAATGTATATTTCAAATATGATGGTGACGCTAATGTTAATGTGCCGGTCGTGCTGTAGTCTCGTTTCTTTAATGTGACGTAGCGGCACCAGAGGTGGGTGGTAACAAATGACACTTAAAATATAAAATATTGTTATATTATATAGTTTTATAGAGTTGAAAACGGAGTATATCTATTAAGTGGTAAAGTGTTCAAACTCTAGTCTGTAATACAGATAAATAATATGAAATCTGTTTGATATTACGAGATATCATAATAACTAAGAATAAAATCACAAAAGCTTAATCGAACATAAATCGTGCTGACATATATGAACACAAAAGAGCTGTCGAGTGCGTCATAGTCTTCATACTGGAAATAACACTAAGATCTTATTTTTTCTAAAGTATAATAATATATATAATCTGTAAATAGAGTTTAGAAATAAATACGTGTCACGCCCGTGTTTTACGATGAGAGAATTTAATTTTCAAATAAAAATACATGTTCACCCTGTTATTTTCAATCCATATTGTTCTAATACACTAGTAACCACTACAACATTATTGTTAGATTGTACTATGCGGTCGCATCACTCTCGCCGATGGTTGCCCATTGTCACTTCATATTCGCTTCAATTAGAATTGGTCATGTTAACCAACGCGGTGGTAAGGAAAACCACACAGTTATCCCTATGCCCAGAAATACCACGCACTGGTATGGGCGTAGAAGAAAGTTCCGGTACTGATGTGAGCTCAGAGGAAGATAAGTTACATTCGCTTGTTAAAGTAATATTGGAAATCATATCTTCGTGTATAGAAGTATGATGACGCAAAGATGCGTTTACCTACAAGATAAAATAAACTTGCAATTGATATAAATTTGCGACCTTTACCTATTAATTCATTAGCAAATGAATTAGTACGGTTCGAAAAAACAGTACGCAGTGGTATTGTCGAAAAACAAATACGCTAAGCCTAGGTAATAGGGAAATTTTGTTGATAACCGGTAGGTAGCTTATGCCAATTTGATATTGAAAATTGTAGTTATAAAGAAATAATATGCCAGCACAAACCCTAAAGTCCTTGATAATTTAAGATAATTTGGAGCGAAGGACCAACAAATGTATAGGAAATGAATTTAGGAGGACTGTATCCACCACTCACCCGCACTAGGATATCCTCTTCTTCGGGGTACCCCGGCTTGGTTCGTGGCTTAGATCGCTGGTTTGTTAATATCAGGACACAAAGTCTACACTGGCACTTGATTTCTTTTAATAGTTTGTTAGATATCTGTACCGGTTTTGCAATGTTTATTAGCGCAGATAACTCAGAGCGGTTTTGTATGTTGCTAGATTCAAAGGTAAACTGTGTTGCCTTAGAGGGCAGCACTTGCGAACGTTTTTAAAGGTGCGTTCTAATCAGTTTCTAAGTCATAAAAACTTTCAAATTGTTTTTGGTGGGATTGACATGTAGTGGATTTTATATTTGATTCATAAACTTATGTAACTCTATATTTTGTATTGTGCTAAACCTTATGAGATATTTAAAACTAATATTCCAAGGAGTATGTATACTATACTATAGATGCCTATATTTTTCTTTTAATGAAAACCCAGAGTAACTATTTTTATCTTTAAAAAAAATTGCAATTTGTGACGTTATTTTGATAAAATATAACCTTTATTCTTATGCATTTTTTTTGTTATGTAATGTGAATAAAAATTGTCCTTAAGAGCTTATAATTTTAATGAATATCTTAGAGGATGTTTGAAATTTCACGTAAGAGAAAAAATATGTTTGTATGAAATTAGATGCCTATATTTTTCTTTTAATGAAAACCCAGAGTAACTATTTTTATCTTTAAAAAAAATTGCAATTTGTGACGTTATTTTGATAAAATATAACCTTTATTCTTATGCATTTATTTTTTGTATGTAATGTGAATAAAAATTGTCCTTAAGAGCTTATAATTTTAATGAATATCTTAGAAGATGTTTGAAATTTCACGCAAGAGAAAAAATATATTTGTATGAAATATTTTATACAGCTTCTATGACGTTCATCAGCTGTATGTTTTAGTCAAAAAATCAAACAAAATCGATTAGATACTTATGACTCTACATATTGGACCAATGCGAAGCTGTGGCGAATCCCTAGTAATTAATAAAAACAACTGATAGATTTTGTAGTCCGGTGAAGCTGTTAAGACCTTGCTATGTCAATATCATAGTCAGTTCGAAAAAAAATCTGATAGATTTATTGATTAATTGGTTTCAATAAATCAATATGGTTTGAATATAATAAAGGCGCTATATAGGAAACAGGTAGTAGTTAAAGATTCACAATCAATTATGGTACTATTGTATGTACTATTATGAAGTGAAGAATAATGGGCTTAAGATAATTTTAATTATTTCCTTCTCTTTCGTTCGTTTCCCTCATTTATAGCCTTCATAGCGACCTCGAGATACTTCCATTGACCGCCACGTTACAATGGTGAATTTTTTTTGCGAAACGTTTTGTTTCATTAATGTCGGAACGTTTCTGGTGTTCACTAAATCGAACAATTACACATATCACCTCCACACACGTGCACGCATACACGCTTACACATGCAAGTGGAAGTGTTTTATTTTTTCCCTTATCAAACTGAAATAGTTTAGAATATTATCCGATACGAAATATATATAAGGGTTGTTGAGGTATGTATGCTTGGTACACATATATGTTTCAACAACTCATATATGTATGAATGGTTATTTTAGCTTAGGTTAGCTCACATAGTTCGCGAATTGCATGTAACAGGCAATAGCCAAAGCCGAGGTGTGCCGCGCACCCGAGCTAGTTGTCAAAATAAAATCGGCTGAGTGCCTTAAGCGCTCGCCTTAGTAGTCCGGTGAAGCTGTTAAGACCTTGCTTGGTCGATAGCGTAGTCAGATCGAAAAAAAAAATACTAAATCGAACCTCTTAAGGCTTTGTTTATCTTTTTAACTTATTTCACGTACTTCTATCAGATACCCAAATGAAGCACCCGCGATACATACCCCCAATTATATATATATTGTTATATTATAAGTGACACAACACAATACATTATCTTGTTATAAATCTAAAGGTTTATGCAACGCGTGCCGAAATAGATCCTTAATGGCTGGATTTTTACAAACTTATTGGACACTTTTCTTTATAATTTGACCAACTTAATAAGAATTTTATAAGCCTTTGTTAGTTTTTGTATACGGCTTCAGTCGCGTGTAGATTTGATTAATCACTTAGGAAACACAATTTTTTTCTGGATAAATGGAAATAAGTTATTGTTTAAGCATTTTAACAATAACTAGATATCAGGTCGGCGCGAAAAATACGTCTCGGTAAATAACAGCTCACTTGAAATGTAAGTTTTTATTTTGTTTAGTTTGTTTGAAACACAGCCAATGTAAGCACGTTTCACACGCCCCAGTGTATTCAAAAGATGCACAAATAATACCCGAAAAAGCAATTTAACGGCCGGAGTATCTTACTTTCCCTAAATAAATGTTGAATAAGTTATATTTTAAGCTTTACACTAACAAATAATATTAAATTTTGAACAACTTTACCGATTTTAAACCTGTGATACAAATGTTTGGCCTCGCCCCTCACAAACACGCACAATAACGGGAAAACGTACTTTATTCATTACGTGTTAAAGTTGAATTCACACTAAATGTTGTTTATGTTGTCTTTTCATTTTGTGGGGAGTAATTTATTGCTTTGCTCGTTTCATCGTAAGTATTAGATAATATTTTGAACATTTGTGATCTTATTACGAGGTGTTATGGTTGTAATTAGGTTGAACTTAAAACTGTTTTAAAACTTTTTTTTCCCCTTTCTTAGTAAACAAATAGCTACACATAAGTATATATTTACGCGGACAATTTTTAGCATCGATTTTGTACGTGACCCTTTATTTAATTATTGTTCATTGAAGATTTTAGACCTATTAAATGAAAATGAGGTGCATATGAAATAATAGAACAGAAAAAAGTAATTGAATAAATACCATAACACACGAAATCGGATCCCAAGTTGAAACTGTTCATAATAAATATATACTTGTTGCGATATTTATTTGGTGTGCATTCTCCGAGGTAAGTTATAGTAAGGGTTATAGACGCCGTGGAACTGAAACAAAACACAGATGCTATTGTTATTGACACTAAGTTTAAAATCACAGCACCGGGAATTTGATTTCGCGCGTCGACGAGAAGAGCGAGATATCCGGCTAAGATCGTGTTACTTCGCTTTAGTAAAGCACTATCTCTAATACACAGCGCAATTACAGTGATAAACAAAGACAACGCTATACGAAACCGCATTTAGCGGACTAACTTACTCTTCAGCCAGACGTATAAAATCAAATATCGGGTACTGTGTGCATATTGTAATTTATTATTGTTTAATGTGTGTTGTAATGTGTATTTTTTTTAAAGTAACTGTGCTAATTCTCTCTTATAGTATAAACATATTATATATATATAGTTTTTTTTATGTTTTACAGGTACGCGCTTAGCCACGACCTCACCTGGTGGTAAGTGACGATGAAGCCGACGATGGATCGCACTTACCTGCTAAATGCCTGTTCACTCTACTCTTGAACATTCCCAAGTTGTATGATGACGGGAAGACAGACGCCGGGAGTGAATTCCAGACCTTAGCCGTACGTATAATAAATGTGGAAGCAAATCGCTTCGTACGAATCTCAGGAATATCAACTACTACTATCATACTACTACATACAATATCATAACTACTTTTCGGTGCGTCGTCGTGCTCCTCTTCGTGTCGTCGTGTGGCCGCGCCGGCTGAAGAGAAGAAGAGAAGAGAGAAGTTTTAGGGCTTCCCCCTAGGCACTGTAGGTCCCCAGTGAGGGAAGGCCTCCACGGACATAAGAGGTGGAGGCGGAGGTCGGGCGGCGACCACAGGCGCCCTAGGCACCTATCGCGCCTGGCGGGGGCGTTGTGTGCGCGGGGCGCGAGGACAGCCGTGATAGTTCGCGGGGTGACCCGCGTTACTACACAACACGCAGCTAGGAGGTTCCGGAGTGCCGGGTGTGCGCCCACACTCATTTATGGCGTGATCCTCTAAGCACTTAACGCACCTAGGGCGGAGATGGCAATTTCACGACGAGTGACCATAACTTTGACAATTATGGCACTGTGACGGGGTGTGGGTCTTGCGGGGAGGCTCCATGGTGATGCCGGTGAGCTTGCATACTGAGCTCAGATTGAAAATGGCTTTGCCCTCCTCGCAGCGATCCAGGATCTAGTACGCGAGTGGTACATCCGGTGTGCCTCGCGCACTGGGAGTCTGTCCTCCTTAAGGGAGGCAATAATGTCTTCAGGAGAGATCTCGGTCGGGACGCGACGGAGTACTACACGGAGGAATATACCTCTCAGATACAGTGCTGTCATTGATGTGCAGCAGAAATAGGGTTGCAAAATGTACAGATCCCTGTGGAACTCCGGCATTTACAACCTATATAGTATATATATATATAGTAACTTTGATACTACCACATTATTATCTTAAAATTTATTTCAGTTTTAAGATATTTTGGATACATTTTATCATTAATCTTTAGCCGCTATGCAGAAGCGTGATAATGTGTGGTTTGAATAATACACTGAAAGGTCTGTTTAGTAGTAAAGGATTCATCAAAATCGGAGCAGCTATTTATATTATATATATTAGATAATTTCGAATACACAACAAACATCAATTTTATTTAAGATAGTATTTCGATCTTACAATCAATTTAATCGTCAATCTAATCTTAGATTCATTAAATCTAATTTATTTACATTTTCATTTTTGTTTTGTTCAATGCATAATGTATAAAAAGCCAAGTGACATGATCTAGTGGTGTTATTTGTGGCTACGCATCTGTAAAATTATAGCCTTAATACCTGATTCTAGGTAACCTTAATATTCACAATTAGATATATATTCCTATATTAAATACTCTAAACCTATATTACAAAGACCCTTTATCTAACGTTGACCATAACAATAAAATTATAACAATCTAATTTAAATACATATTAAAAGATCGAAGGTTAGTATAGCGAATTAAAGTAATAATAAATTATCCCATGATACTAACAAACTGCATCCTATTAGTTTAAGTATCAGCATGACTTGAAAAGATGGCGAGAAACTAGTAATTATGGCAATTGCTGAACCAACAGTTGCAGAGACGAGGATAGCCCGACGTCTGCCATGTGTGTCCGCGTAGTAACCCCACGGCAAAGCTGATAGGTAACCTAAGGTAATTAACGATAAATAATTATCATTCAAGCTAAATTATAATTCTGGAATTCCAAATTATACATGTATACATGAGGTAGTAATGATTCATGAGGTATTAACGATGAATTTTACACTACAAAGAAATAAAGTGGATGAAAAGAATAATTATAAAGTTAATTAACTTAAATACGAATGAAGGAGAACAAAATTTAATTTAAATTTTCACTTTAATTTTATAATCTACCTTAGAAGTTCATTTGATAACTTATAAAGTTCATATCCTTTTTACCATTACATCTTGTAATGAATAGCGCTTATATTTTAAAAGTAAATAAAAGTTTAAGCATTATTGAGCATTTGCATGATGTTGGCTTTTTCTAATCTCGCCTGAATAGCTACCACCCTAAAGTTAAAAATCTATTGCCAACCGCCTGTTAATGTGTTCCAGTAGTAGCCCTTGAAAGTCAGTCCAATTAGATGTAGTATCTTGCACCGTCAGCGTCATTTAACATCAGGTGAGATTGTGATGAAAC
>MU162375.1:11499-26578 GCA_015888305.1 Antheraea pernyi
CAGACTTAAACTGCACATAATTTACTCTCCTTTATGTATTTTTAGTTCAATTTATTACGTGTCTATGTTGTAGTTATTTATTAATTTGATTATTCTAGAAAAAAGAAAAATGGTTATTCATTCGTTCGTTACCAAAAATACGAGTATCAACATTTAATTTTAAAGTTAATTTTTATTATATAGTTTACTAGATAAATTGTATCGGTAAAATAAAATAAAAATACACATCTATATACAGAATATCAAACATTAAAAACATTTAGAAAGTCAAATGGACTTTAATAACATCAAAGCTTATTATAATATGTATATCTGCAATTACATCAGTACATAAAATACATCTTAATATTTTACAGTTCGCGCCAAAATATTTGGCCACCATGATTATAAATGTATAGAACACAAAGTGATATATAAATACGTATTATATTATATGTATAACATCGAGACAATCATCAGAGATCAATTTTAGATCCCTGTAATTATATTTTGTTTTGTATTACACTTTTGACTATATTATATGCAAACTCGAACTTACAGCGTATAGGCTAAGTATATTTTTGATGTCAGTGTTATGTTTATTCCTCTGTGCTTAAAATACATTCTTCAATTTAAAAAAAATGGCAACGAAGTTTCTGGTTATTCACTGACATCAAAAATATACTTAGCCTACAAAATTTCTTTGTAAAAAAGTCTTTTTTGTTATCCGTTTACTTCCCCTCCTAAAAATGAGCATCACACCGCTTGCCCCCATTCACGTATCGCAGAATTCTTAATACTTATAAAAATCGTAGTTCCTTAGAACTTTCAAATAAATGAAGGTATCGTGGTATTTTTTCGATAAAAACTAAGTTTCCAAGAAGTAAAACAACAAAATAATTGATTCGCATTTATTCCGTACTTTTCGCGTGATGTGCGTTCAACCGTAAAACTGTATAATTTTATTTATATAGACTTATATTAATAAAAATTATTAATATATTACTATCTTATATTTTAATATTAGTATAGATTAATATAATTATTGTATAATTTATATTATAATTAGTATATAATATGTTATATTCATATCTATACTAATATCATAAAGCTGTAGGGTTTGTTTGGTTGAACGAGATAATCTCAGGAGTTGCTGGTCTGATTTGAAAAATTCTTTCAGTGTTAGATAGTTCGTTTGTTCAGCAAGGCTGTAGGCTATATATCATCACGCTAAGACCAATAAGAGCGGAGCAACAATGAAGCATATTTCAAAATCGGGGTTATTTTCCTTTTGAGAGCTTCCACTGCGTGTTAGCGTTGGCCCGAAGTAACTATTCCACGTGGACGAAGTCGCGGGCAAAAGCTAGTATTAATTATTAATATCGTTATCTATGAACCAAAAATAGTGTATATATTTCTTCCGAAAAAGTAGAATATTAATGAAACTAAATGAAAGAGTTGAAACTTTATTGAGAGGTTGCCGCAAGACAAACCCCTAAAAGGGAAGCATTGTACCCTATTTATTTCATTTACAGTTACAAATTAGATGGATGTTTCTTCAGAAGTTCCGGTCGTTGCGGTCTGTTTTATTTAGCTAACAGTCGCTACCGCGAGTTTTAAAGACTACATAATTTATGAGCAAATACACTTATTTAGATATATATAATTTGTAATTATTTTTAATAAAATGTATAATATTTAGGTTTAGAACAAAGAAAATGCTATTCCTATTTAAACGGCTTATACCGGGTGTTAGGTTAGTCACTTACAATATTCTAAGAGATCAGTTCATGGCCACATTTAACATATAGAAGCGAAGAGAAATAGCAGATATAACATACCTGCTCAAAATTACTTCTAATATTGTAGATTGTTCCGAACTTCTGTCGAAAGTATTTATTAATGTTCCGACCAAACATCTACGTACAAACCCCCCTCTTTCGCTGCCCACTGTTTCCACAAATTACCGGCAGAATTCATATTTATGGCGAGCTAGTCACTCCTTCAACACTATGAGCGAGATAGGTGATTTTGACCTATTTAATACTAGTGTAAATAAAGCGACAACGTTTTTAACAAGGACGTTCTTTAATGATGGCGATTACAAATAATAATAGACTGTTTCTATTCTTGAATTTCTTCTTTCTTTATTATAATGTTAACCTAATACCATATAATGCAAGTGATTGTATTCTGTTTTATATCGGCGAAGACTTATAAATGGCTTGATGTTTTTTCTAGTCTAATAACTATGTTTTGTGTATTATAGCTGTTAGTTTTCCTAATAAATAAATAAATAAAAATATAAAACAATAATATCAAAACAAATACTAATAAACAACAAGGAGAACCTAAGTTAAAGTTTGTTCTAAGACTTTCGAAAGTTGTATACTTGCGTTAACGTTAATAGTTTTACAGAAACATTATAAACTTAGATGGAATGACCGGTGCCCAAAGCTGCAAGGGGTGACCCAGAGTTAATAACCGGAAAACGGACAATAAGCCCTTTTCTTTGTTAATGCCGTTTCCACGTGCACTTTCACTTCATCCGACGGTCATTATCACTATACTTTAACGTAGACGCGTAGATGATTGCGTATAATTTTTGTACTTTTTAGATAATTAGGTCAAATATTAGCACTTATTTTTAATTGATTCAGAATGAGAATCAAGTGCAGAGTATCCTTCATAAATATTGCTGCTGTCTAAACTTTCAGCCTGTATACTCCACCAAATCATTTTTCTCACTAAATGACTACGTTTTTATTATGTACTGAGTAAACAGTCGCTATAAAAATATTTTATTACTTTGTAAAAATTAAATTTCGGTTATGAAATAATAATTAAATTTATTGGAGTATTGATAATATGTTAAATTAAATAATGAATCATTAATATATATATAAAATAACTTGTAGACTAGTTTGCGATATAAAAAAAAATCATTGGTAATTATTAAGCAACAATACATCCTGTGATATAGAGATGTTCAGAAATATAGAAATTAAGTTCTCGAATTTTCGTTTTGTTAGTGGAAACTATAAATTAGGTGAACTAACGCTAAGGCAACATTCTGACAGTAAAAATCATCATAAAATATTCAGTTGAAAACATTTTTTGTTTCTCTAACTGATTACGCTGTTGACCTGGACAGGTCGTTACAGCTTCACCTGAAGTACTGAGGTGAGCGCTCAGCCGATTTTGTTTGGGCGACTAGCACAAGGGTGCGCGGCACACCTCGGCTTGGGGTGTCGCCTGTTATATGCAAAAAATCGCGACCTATCTGACTTAACCTAAGCTACCTAGCCATACGTCTATGAGTTATATATATGTATAAACATATATGTGTACTATATATGTGTATTTTGTATTGAATAAATTTCTCTAAAATATACAAGTTTGAATAGTGAAAAATAAGGGTAGAACTCCTTGTTATTTATTTCTCTGAAAAAGAAAAACACCGTGTAAGCGTGTACGTGTCTGAAGGTTATATGTATGAGTAGGTGATATATGTGATGTTGATGCAGTGATGTAAGGTTTTGTGTTACTGTATCGCGCGAGAATCGTACTCAAGGGCTCCATGCCGAGGGAACGCACCTAGGCTTGAGCCACTGCCGAGGGGGCTTAGTCTGGTGTGCAGGAGCGAAATTTACCACCAGACCACGGCGGCGTGGGCGTGAACACGCTCTGTTTAGAGAGATGGGATGGTACTGATCGTTCGCTGCCGTTGTTTTATCTGGAGGATCGGTGAAAATGTGTCGCAGTCGTCTTTTGTAACGGGGAACGTTTGGTACGGTTTCGTAATTCGAGGCGGATACCACAAATGGATTGGGATGATTCGCGGCTCTTTCAAAGTATCTGGTGTTGAGGGATTTTACGTACGTCCAGATAGAAGGCATCTCCCTGTGGAGATCTTTGTTCCGAACGTACGGTGGGGCACCGGAGGCTTTACGTAAAATTCGCTTTTGTATTGCTTGTAATTTCTTGAAAAGATATTGTGACACGTGTGCACTATATGTTAAAATAGGACGAATAGACATCTTATATAACGTGAGCTTATGTCTGAGGGACATCTTATTCTTGTGACAAACTATCGTATGTAACCGACCCATGACCATAGCGGCCCTATTTCTAACTTTTTTTTGTATGTTTTATGTTGTTGTATGTATGTTTTTAAACGTGAGGCGTTTATCCAACGTGTCTCCTAGGTATTTAACCTGATCGGCCCAAGGAATCTTTGTCCCGTATAATCTAATAAGTGTAAGTTTACGTTCGTATCTATTTGATATCGGTTCGAAAAATATCGCGGCGCTTTTGTCGGAATTTACTTCTATACGCCATCGAATAAACCAATCACCGAGCGTGCTAACGGCTTCTTCGATGCATGTCTTAAGGAGTTTCGGACGCCAACCGGAAGCGTAGAGGACTATATCGTCAGCATAACAATCTACCTTTACTTCCGGAAGCCGAGGTAGGTCACTAACGAACAGATTAAAGAGTGTGGGGACCAGAATGGACCCTTGAGGCACACCTACATTTTTTTAACAAACATAACCAAATTATTGTACCCGATAGTAACTACAAGTAACATATAGTGAGAATAAAGAACCATCCTATGTATATATCATATAATTGTCATGGTTAAAAACTGTAATTTTAACCGAACAGGGCTTAAGTGTAAGACACATTATGTATTATATTCTGAACTTTTGATAATCTTGAACATAACGATGAAACCATATAGTCCGGTAAAGCTGTTAAGACCTTGCTAGGTAAATAGCATAGTCAGTTCGAAGAAAAAAAACGATTTAACCATACTTTTACGTAGGATATAATATTATAGTGTTCGCTTACCAGCCTAAAGTCGAAAGTCTATTATAAAGAACTTATGAGTCTCTTTTCTACACTTAGCATGTTTTTTTACGATCTTCGACAAAATTCACAAATTTATCCGCACGTAAGATTTCAGTCAAATACTCGTTTAGGTTATAATGCTGAACTGTAAGTCCTAAAGAGACATTATTCTTGGAAATATACACCATTTTTATACCCTACTAGTTGAGCCCGAGATTTCGTCCACGTGGGACCTCATGTAAAAAAAAATGAATTATACAAAATCTGAATATATTAAGTCCCTTTACTTATCTACTTTTCTATTATACTTAAGTCGTGTCGTCATTAAAGTTACAATAACTTTTGACGGAGAGAACTCATTTTAATGAAACTAATAAATACGAAATGTTACTCGTGAACGTGAACGCAGTTATACAAACAGACAGACAAACATTTATAAACATGATTGAAATATATTTTATTATGTATTCTAAGGCATCTGCGTCAATTTCTTTCAGAAAAATCTAAAAATACAGACCCGTTAGACTTACATTCTTATTATATAAACAGATAATTAAATTAGTCTTGTAATTCACCATATCGCAAAAGTGATCTCAATATTGTTTTAAATAAAAAATCATTATTCTAAATATATTATCTATGATCAGTTACTGGTTTGAGATAGGAAAGTAAAAATATGTTTGAATAAAGATTTTCACGATATTACTAAACACAAAACACGACCATTTTCATTTTGCACCAAATAGAGTCGAGTCTCATTCAGTTAGTAAATGTGTTGAACTTGTCTGAACTCTTAATTAATCGGCCAAAGGTCCAAAGAGATGTCTTTATCTCAATCTACTGAGCTTACTGATTGAGTTTGCTGCTCGGAACTCCACCGGCGGGAGTTCATTTCTTAGCAATGAAGTGCGATTAGCGAAACACGGTTACATGGCAGCTGAATGAGAACCGGAGACGATCAATGTGACCCTTCAATTTTTATGTTTATATGTGGGGCTGGTATTAAATCGTAGAGGTTTGATAAAATCTTTGAAATGGCGTTGTCTTGGTAAATAGCATGAACTTTATAGCTTCACTTATATATATGTTCATAATGTATATGTCACACAAAATGATCCTAGTGAAGATTCTTAATTATGAATACCACCAGTTTTGTAAACCAAGTAAACAGCTCGGTAGTGATTAGACGTGAGTACAGGATGACCCTGTTTTTTGGAATGTCCATTCGACATTCACATATGTAGGACTTTCGTATAATCAATGCTCAATACTACTTAGCAAAAATTCCAATTCTTAAATAAGACTGATTATTCTCACTATACAGAACGTTCAAGAATTAGGAGAAAAATATGCAAGTTATAGACGCTTTTTCATCTATATTTCTATACTAGTATTATAAAGCTGAACAGTTTGTTTGTTTGAACGCGCTAATCTCAGTAACTACGGGCCCGATTACAAAACTTCTTTCAGTGTTATATAGCTTATTTAGTGAAGAAGGGTACATAATATATATCACGCTAAGGCCAATAGCAGCGGAGCACCAATGAAGAATGTTTCCAAATCTGACTTACCGTACGTATTATTTAAAAATATTTTCACTTACGTAAACGAAGCCGCGAGTTACAGTTACCGTTAACCCAAAGTAACTATTCCACGCGCACGAAGTCTATTTATTGATATAAATCTTACAGTGTGAATGGTTATAAGAGAACATTAATTTCGTTCAAATAAACATTTTGTTTATTAATAAATAATTTAAATGTTAACGCGACGTGGCCTAATTGGCAACAGGTTAACACTAGAAGGGCGTTCCTACAGAGCTTAGTGATAGCAGTCCATAACTAAGCATTGAGGTATTATAAAAAGTCTTACCACCATGCATTTATTAGGAAACTCTTTTAAACCAAGTATTTAATACGTATTTAACTTTTTTGTAATAACACGGCTCATGTTTAAGACATGAGCGCGAAATGAATGATATATACGTATATGCTTGCCGGGAAAATTTGAGGCCTGGCTGAAAACCAGTGTCGTTTTGTAACTAATGTTACAGACGGCAGTATGCTGATGCCAGGTCTCTTAGTCATAAGATTTACTTGTGTTTAATGTTTTTTTTTATAAATTTGTTGTATACTTTATGACAATAAATATTTCTTTTCTTTTCTTTCTTTCTTTCTTTATAGTTTCATTACAAGGACTTGTAGAACTTGAACTTCGTTCGATCGACGTGGCCTTAAAAAAAACGGAAAAACACGAAATAACTAAAGGTTAATAATAAAATATTAATAAATGCAATTAATTATGTTGTTATTTTTATACAACATGTTAATTGCTTATTTAGGAAGTGTTTTGAAGTAAATATTGAATAAGCATTTTTTCGTTTTATATTTGCATACGACAGTACAATAGTTCAGTGTATGGTAGGCTCGAGTCTTCGGTTGAAGTGTCCCTTTCAAGGAACGTCGAGTGCGGTTTCACATAACGAATGGGTCCCGTATATGCTCTTGAACCTAATTGCTTTAGCTGGTTAGTCAGTTATACCTTATATTTCTGTACTTGACTGTCCGATGCTAATAAGTATTGAGATGCCACTGTTATTGACATATCTATTTCATCCATAATAATTCGGATATATATCGTTTTATTTTTAAAGTCTCCTAACGTAGTTTTTGGGATAAGCGCCTAACTCATAGGGAATATTTACTACTAGCCTCCGCCCGTGACTTATTCCGCGTGGAACAGTTACTTTGGGCGAACTAACACGGAGCGAAAGTTCTCAAAAGAAAAAAAAAAACGATTTGAAACATTCTTCATTGGTGCTCCTAATGGTACATAGCCTATAGTCTTCCTCGATAAATGAGCTCTGTAACATGGAAAGATTTTTTTTAATCTGACTAGTAGTTCCTGAGATTACCCCCTACAACTTTATAAAATCAGAAACTTTTCCTCTTTATAATATTAGTATAGACTAGCCTTTGCTTGCGGATGCGCTCCTTTAATATGGATTCGAATTATTCCTAGAAAATAGTACTTTTTTTAAAAATAAAATATCTTGTATCCTGTATTCTTAACAACGTGTATGTAAAATTTCATCATGATCGGATGGGTAGTTAGAGTGTAAAAGCGTAACAAACACATTTATGTATAATATTACTTAGGATTTCCCAATTTATGTTTTTGTTTCTGTACACATACAAGTATCCCAATAACAATTTACTGCTTTTTTATATCATAGGAGGCAAACGAACCTGATATTAAGTGATCACCATCGTCCATAGACACTTGCAACACAAGAAGAGTCGCAAGTGCGGCAGTCCGGTGAAGCTGTTAAGACCTTGCTAGGTCAATAGCGTGGTCAGTTCGAAAAAAAAAGTCGCAAGTACGTTGCCAGCCTGTGTTTGGGGTAGGGGGAGTGGGGCAGGAGGAGGGAAGGTGGGTTATCCGGCGCTCTCACTGACCGAACGAAACGCAACAATGCAAGCACTGTCACTTCACGTCGGTTTTCTGTGGGTCGGGTGGTAGTACCCCGGACGAGCCGACCCATTCCTATTGAAACCAGTAATAGCTTCAGCGTGGCTCTACCACCTATAACTGCTACATCGTTATTAAGTTATATTAATTAATAATTCGATTTTGTACACAAAGCCTAAGAAACTTTGCTTCTTGTTGGGTATGCCATGACACTTCGCAGTTTGTTTTCAACCAAACATACATCTACAAAGGACTACATATTGGAATAATAAAATATGAAAGAATTTTAAACTATTGCAATACCATGATTTAGGTCTATTGAAATGATATCTTGAATCCTTTAATCTCCACGTCTATCGTGTGATATAAAAAAGAACAAAAATAAAATGTCCAATAAAAGTATCTTTTATTCTATAATTATACTGTATCACTGGTCATCCTTTAATAGCATATTAGTCGTTAACATAAACAAATTCAATGCTTAGGGTTGTATATGTTAAGTTGTTAACATGAAACTGTTTCTAATTAATTGATCAGAAATCCCACAGCTAAGGTTTATCTTAATTGATTTCGACTCACCTTGCCGGGAAACCACTATGTAGGTAATACTCAGTAGACTATTATCCACTATATGTATTACAATGTTTACACATTCTATTAATATTTCAACGGTCTTATTATTATTGCAATGCTATTTAGGATCACAAATAACTAAAATAAAATAGTTATAAACAAACGCTGCCCTGCCCTGACAATAAAAAAACCTTGACAAATTATATACCTACATTATATAACTTTCCTCATGATGCACTTTATCCACTGGTATCCACCGCATGAAAATCCGTTCAGTAGTTCTTGAGTTTATCGCGTACAGACAGACAGACAGACGCGGCAGGGGACTTTGTTTTATAATATGTAATGACGATGATGATATAATTATTTTGGTATTGTACATTAGTTGATTAATAATGTTATTTTTTATAGTACAACAACAAATGAGGCCACGGGACTTGATTTTTTAAATTTATTATTGTAACTCGGCTGCACTGTGCCTGTGTGTGCCTGTGTGTGGTAAGCACAGTACAATCCAAAAACAATGGCGACCACCGAGTGACACACTATCCATCGCCGGTCGCCGCTGTCATGCCTGCGAAAAGCTGGATATGCACAGACTGATCCCGAAACGCGACCCGCAAAAGCGAATCACTATGACGGGCTTTTTCGCCATATACTTGGTGGTTGCGACCCAGTCAGGCTGTAAAACCCTACCACCCCGCATTATAAGCACAGCACAATCTAAAAGCAATGGCGACCACCGAGAGATTGACAATCAATTGTTGGCCGTCGCTGGTGCAGGTCTGCGATCCTTTTGGCTATTGGATATCTCTGATTGATCCTATATGTATAGTGGCCGAGAATTAGTCGGATATAGATTCCTAGTACCCTACCAAATATCATTGTCAGCTGATAGTTTTACCAATTTAAATGAGTACATGTTAGGTTTTGGACCTGGGTACATCTAGTTGGCATTCCTCCGGTCAAACCAATCAACCACTACTTTTACTGAATATAATCCTGTTAGTTTCGTATAGCACTATGCTTAAGCGTGACACTGTGGCAAGTTTGGAATTTTTTTTAATAATAGACTGTGTGACACTTGACCTCTGTCACACCTGATGCAAAGTGAGGATGAGGCCTACGGATGTAACACGTTCACCCAGTAAATGCACATTCACTCTTCTTTTGAAGATCACTTCATCATACACTTCAGGAAAAACAGACGCAGGCAGCGTATTCCTCTCCTTCGCGGTTCTCATAATAAATGACGATGCAAAGCACTTCGTCCGGATGAATGGTATGTCAACCGCAAATGAATGGAGCCCCGTACTCCTGGTAGTCCTAAGATGAAACGGAGATGGTGGAATTAGTTGGTGCAGATCTTGTGCACATTCTCCAAAGTGTAGCCGATAGAATACTACAACACAAGAAACCCTACGCCGATGTTCCAGTGTTTGCAGTTTGGCTGCTAACAGTGATTCGTTACCGACAAGAGTCTTCGAGCCCTGTGATCAACGGAGTCCAGCAAAGCCAGCTGGTATTTAGCAGACCCGTCCCAAAGGTGGCAGCAATACTCCATACACGGCCTTATCTGTGACTTATACAGATTAAGAAGCTGCTCCGGCGTAAAGTACCGCTTCACCCTGAAAAGGTATTAGTGATCCAGTAGGAGGTAAGTGTGTGTTACTTACCAGTAATTACCGGGTGTTTCTTGTTTAGTTAAGGAAAACGCATTACAGTGAAGGGGTTATTTGGGAATAGACTTCCTAAAAATTCTCTCCTCTCGCGTACATTTATAGTCGAGGATACGAGAATCATTTCCACAAGCCCATCACAAAAGAGTTACGTTGCAATTTTGAATATGTTCAAATTTTCTTTTTTGAAATTTTTCATTCAAACGACGTGAAACGTCTTCTATAGTACAATGTAGCGAAAGTGTGTAATTTCACCTGTTATCTGCTCTATTGTCGTAGAAACTGGTGCATCTGCAGTCGATTTATTTTTCAATTTTATTTTCGCACAGACATGATTTGGGCAGCAACGTAAAGGGAGAGAGGGATGATCGCAATTCGATACGATTCACTTCTGTTTCCCTTGACGTGTTGCATGAGCATTGTATAAAAGTCACCAAGATTTGCCAGTCATTATTTAGAAGCATATCAGAGAGTCGTGGTAATTTCAAAGTCCGTTAAATGTCTTGAGATTAACATTTACAAAAAGTATTGAACGATTTGGTAGCAGATTCTTTCTCCATCAAGCCCAAAAGATCGAGGTAATATATGCAAAGATTGTCAGATTTTTTTTTGTTGGGTAACAAGAAAATCCTCTAACAAAAGAAAGAGACCTTACACTATTACACATTATTAAGAAAACGTAACTAGACTTATTACTATCTTACAATAATTAAAACAAATATATTAAAAAATAAAAATGAAATGATTATTTATGGAAGATTGTCAGATTGTAAGATTCAACTGTATCGGAATTTGCACAGATTTTTAAAATAACATATAGCCCCTATTACTAGCTAATAATTGCAATTTTCTATGAGTGAAGGAATTTGTATATGTAACCTTTCTATCTCTTATAGTAATATAGATAAATATAAATTGAACTACTTATTGCGTAGTATTTACTTCATTGCGATCTACTTTCATAATATAACGTGCTTTTTGTACGTTATTTTTATAATTTAGTTTAATAAAATAACAATCCAAAATCTCGGTGACCTTTATTGTTAAAGAACATAGTGACCTTGTTTATGTAGACGTCAATAGCGTTCATGACTCTGTAAAAACGTTTACAATTGTGATCCGTAGATAATGAAACTTTTTCATATATCATTTATTATTTTCTGTCTTTTTTAGCTCGTCGAGGTTGTAAACATACATAATAAATTCTATTAAATAGTTCTTGGATTTTATGATGGTAAAAGAATTATTATTTACTATTCTTTTCATTATTATGTATTATTACTCCTATAATTTGTGTACATTAAATAGGATTGGTACCAAAATAATTACACATTAAATAAAAGGACCAGTTTTATTTATAAAAATAATTATTTTGAGCAAACATTTTATATGCTAATACTCATTAATTCCTGTAACACAATAGTATAAGTTGCAGACTTTGTTATTATCATAATTTTAGTCAACGTTTCCATTATACACTTTAATATATACAATTAGAATAAATTCATGAAAAATACAGTATTTGTTTAACCTAATAGGTGAATGAATACATAATGTAAGAGCATTATAATACATATCCAGTTATAATAAGGAAATATCGTCGTTAATTTATATGTAATTTCTTGTCTAGTTTATTCCTACATTAATATTGTTACATGTTGTAATTATGTTATCCATTAGAGCTATCTGTATTAAATGTGGGCTTTTTATTTAGTTTTCTTAATACAATTATTATTTAAAGCCCTAATGAAACCTTAAAGCGTTATTACTTAAACCCTTTAATCAACCTTTTTAGTGTTTTCAAGTTACTTCTGTTAAATTGTATGATTACAGTTTAGCCCTTAAAAACATAATTAGACACAATAATAGTCTGAAAAATCATATATCTGTAAAGTACACACTTTCGTTTAAATATAAGTATACTTAGTCTGACCATAAATACTGTTACAATTAAAAATAAACAAAATATAACATTTTAATTTGAAATCTGTCATTTTTATATGATTATTCATTGAGTTTTCTCATTATGGCGCCAATACATTGTACAATATTTTGCAATATTAAAATGGAGTGGGATGATAAAGAGAACCGAATTGTGATTGCGTTACACAAAATAGGTATGGAGCCAAATGCAATATTAAAAACTCTCCATACGCTTAGTCTTAGTAAAATGTTTGTGTCCCGGGCTATTAATAGGTACAATGAAACCTCCTCTGTTTGTGACAGAAAAAGATCTGGCCGTCCACGTAGTGTTCGTACGAAAAAGGTTGTCAAAGCAGTAAGAGAAAAATTTCGATGAAGATAGCACCTAGAACCATGTCGCGTATTTTAAAAGATGACTTAGGACTTGCAGCCTCTATGAGACGCACTGGTCATTTATTAACTGATAATTTAAAAAAGAATAGGGTGGTAAAAACGAAACAACTACTGAAGCGGTACGCAAAGGGAGGTCACAGAAAAATTGTGTTTACGGATGAGAAAATTTTTACAATTGAACAACATTTTAACTAACAAAATGACCGTAATTATGCTCAAAGCTCTAAAGGAAGGCTTCGCAATTAGTCGACAGAGTGCAACGTGTGCACTATCCGACTTCAGTGATGGTTTGGTGGGGAATTAGCTATGAAGGACTGACTGAGCCATAGTTTTGTGAGAAAGGTATCAGAACATAGGCACAAGTGTATCAAGATACCATTCTTGAGAAGGTAGAGAAGCCCCTTAACAACACCATGTTCAATAACCAAGAATGGTCCTTCAAGCAAGACTCGGCGCTGGGTCATAAAGCTCGGTCTACGCAGTCTTAGTTGGAAACGAACGTTTCGGACTTCATCAGAGCAATTTTGACAGAATAAGCACGATCCTTATAACAATAGTTTCAGATGCATCCGCACAGGAGAGTCTTTTCTTAAATAATCTACAATACTTTTTTTAACGATTTTCGATAGAGTTTTTCTTTATTGGATTTATGTTGCTATACATCGATATAATATATTTATAATATGCAATATATTTATATATACTAATAATACACTAATATTGTAAATGTGAATATGAGTGTGTTTGTTACGTTTTCATGATTTAATTACTTAACCAATCATCAAATTTTACGTACACGTTTCCAGGGGTATAAAAAAGAGTATAGGGTACTTTCCATTTAGAAAAGGAGTATTGTTCTCAGGGGTATGTCTAATATACCAGGTGTTAGGTTGATCGCTTACAGTATTCTAAGAGATTATAGTTCATGGTCACAATTAACATATAAAATAATGATATCAAAAGAAATACTAATGAATAACAAAGATAATTTAAGTTAAAATTTGTTCTAAGGTTTTAAAAAGTATAAACATAAACGTAATAAACCTACATGCAATGACCTACAAGAGCCAACCCGGAGTTAATAACCTTTAATAATAAAACGGAAAATAAACACTTTTCTTTTGTTCATGTCGTTCCCTCGTTCACTTTCGAGTGAAAGTGAAGTTACCCGACGGTCACCGACACTGTGTATAGTTTTTGTATTTTTCTAGATAATTGGGTCAAATATTAAGCACCTATTTTTTTATTGATTTAGAATGAGAATCGAGATCAGAGTCTCCTCTATAAATATTGCTAGTCTCTAAACTTTCAGCCTGTATATACTATTGTACTGTAATTATAACTAAAAATATCATATCAACATATGAACAGTTAAATTTAGTATGTAATAAACATAATAAGTGTTTATAACCTTGACGGCGGAGTGTCGTTGACACTAAGCAAAGCTGATACCTAATAACGGAACTCGAATGTGTTCACTTTGAAAGTCTTGTTATAACTTTTATGATGTCATAAATAATACGTCATTCGTTCAATTAGCCAGTTACGCATGAGGGCATCAGGTTAAACATATTCGCGTGTGTAAAAAAACATAATGTGTATAAATTACATTATATTTTACAAAATTTTCTTCTACATTTGTAATTCTTATATTTTAAACTCGAACTTTGGAATTAATATCCCATAATACTTTTTGTTTACTTAACTGATCATTAAAATCTACCCAAGCCAACGCTTAATTAATGCAAGATTAATTGCTTATTACATAAATAAATAAAAAAAATAAACATACGTAATTTTTCATGAGATAAGTAGTATGAAATCCTAATCAAGCAATCTTAAATTCTATATTTTTGAATTTAAGGGTTAGATATTCAGAATGCAAGTAATTATTTTTTGTATTTTCATAGAGTTGTGAAATATATTTTCCCTTCTTTTAATATGTATTTCCCCTTAAAAAGTACGAATAATGTTATACATTTGTTGATATCTAGTATTAAAATATACAATTAAAACATTCAATTACACAAGATTTGTTTTGTACAAAAGGTTGAAAAACAATTTTGATAGTAAGAAACAATAAATAATTCTGCCTCTTAATAAAGTAACTTCTACATATGTAGTTATAGCTGTATGCAAAATAAACAATTTTACTGTAAGTTAATAGTAAGAACATTCTAATAGTGTCTACATATATTATGACACTT
>MU162381.1:0-11106 GCA_015888305.1 Antheraea pernyi
ATATAAAAATACCGACGAAATATAAAAAAGTTTTATTTTTGTTATTTGTAGCTATATCCATTTAACAAAAAGTTGTTATTTTAATTTTACATACACTTTATTTTTATAATACGTAATAGATTACAAATCAGACCAACGTAATTCAGGTATAACTAAAACCTCTGCCACCATACAAATAGAGTCAGAAAAAATATTCAAAAACGACAAAAGAACAACAAAGCACCCGGCAGTGACAAAACCACAAATGAATTATTAAAATCTCTTTGTGGTTCATTATAGAAACCTCTTCAAACACTTTTCAATAATATTCTAGAGAAAGCAGAAACACCAGAACAGTGGTATAAGTCCATAATCACACTCATTTTTTAAAAAGGCGATCAAACTGATCTAAGTAACTTTAGACCGATAAGTTTAATGACAAACATATATAAAATATTCTCGAAAATTATACTGCATCGACTTACAAAAGTCTTAAAAGAAAAAGAAACCGCAAGAACAAGCAGGATTTCGCAAAAACTACTGTACACTTGACCATACACTAGTAGGGACCCAAACGATTGAGAAGGCCAACGAATATGGTATAATTTTATACATGTGCTTTATAGATTATAAAAAGGCATTCGATTCCTTGGATCATGAAGCAATATGGACAGCATTGACAGAGCACGGTGTAAGCACAAATTATATCCATCTTATCCAAAGTGTCTACTCCAAATGTTATGCAAAAGTACCTTAAGCGTTCGCCTTAGTAATCCGGTGAAGCTGTTAAGACCTTCAATAGCGTAGTCAGTTCGAAAAAAAAAAACAAAATATAAACCCTCAAAATAACAAACGCAATGCAATGAAATTATTTATTTATGTTAATTGTACTTTAATACCTTATTAAAATATAATTCTGCTGCATTCAATACGTACCAACGAATTACCAATGCCCCAGATACAACACAGCGTTTATATGTTCGATAATGATTTCATGTCGTAGAAATTCACATAATTATACGATATTGTAATAATTAATTTACTTTGTATACGTGTTATATTGACTTTCTTGCGACATACATTTTGCATACAATCGATTTAAATATTTATTAAATTGCCATTCATAATGTAATATAGACAATTGCATGTATAAAGTTTGAAATGTGTAAATTAAACTGTACCCGTATAGTAAAGCCGCAAACATAACAACAAAATCAAAAGCAATATGTCGTAGTTTAAAATAATCCTTATCAGTGAATATGTTACCGATAAAATTTGACAGCGGGATTTACCGGTGGTCAATTGAAAACTCTCTTGTACTTAAACCAACAAAAGAGAGTCGGGAATCGTAGTAACTTAAGCTGTCTAAGAGTTCCTAAGCACAAAACCACTGCCTTTCGAGGTAGCTTCAGATACCAGGCCACAAAATGCTGGAACAATATTCCCCCAACCATCCGTAATTCTATATCCTTATTTACTTTCAGCTCAAAGTTTAAAACTTTTCTACTTTCAATGCAAATATATTAGCCTGTTATTCTACGACTTTCTATTATTATTTATATGTATGTATATATATATATGTATGTGTGTCTGTATTTATATATTCATTGTTCCCTATTATTAATATATATGCACTTATTATCTCATATTTCATATTAAACTTATATTACCATTTATTTTTTTCCAAACTTATATAACTTCACTACACGAAACACTACATAACGTTTAATATGCACATCATCTCTCGGTGCACACATAACACTCTGGGTCCCGAGTGAACATCAGCGCTGAAGGACTAACCTCCAACAGCACACACGCTGACTCGGGCCCATTTGCCACAAACACACTTAACCATCAATTTGTATTACTATATTTTATTGTTTATATGTATGTTTTTTTCTTTTTTAAATTGTACTTTTTTTTCATATTTACTTATGTGTGTTGCAAATAAAAAAAAATCTTTCTTTCTTTCTTTTCTTCCTTCTAATATAGACAATTGCATGTACAAAGTTTAAAATGTGTAAATTAAACTGTACCCGTATATTAATGCCACAAACATAACAACAAAATCAAAAGCAAAATGCTCCTGTCATAGTTTAAAATAAGCCTACTCAGTGAATATGTTACCGATAAAATTTGAAAGCCGTTAATCTACATATCGTCGAGGATAGTGCAAACACGTGAATCTACCATATGTAAAGAGCGCGTATCTGCACTAAACCTAATTTTACAGAGGATTGTTAAAACTTTACAATTTTTTTATTTCAAAAGGCTTTTGGGCTCGTTTTTACATACAAAGTAAAAATTCATGTGGTTTTTGCATCGCTAACAACACATATGTGTTAAAGCGATTAGTTTAGTCGCTACGTTACGCGGATTTGATTTAACCACGAACTTACTCAGTGAGAGCGCCGGAAGCCCACCCCTTCCTCCTTCCCCCAAAAACAGGCTGGCAACGAACTTGTGACTCCCCTGGTGTTGCTAGTGTCTATCGAGGTTGGTGATCACCTAACATCAGGTGACCCACCTGTTCGTTTGCCTCCTATGATATAACAAAATTATTAGTTCTCTACAAATTATAAACAGCCTCTATGAACCATATCTGAAAACCTACAAATTTGTATTTATAGGTCGACACACAGATAGACATTTCTAAAAAGGATTGAAATGTATTCTATTACTTATTCCTGCAACATTTTTTTTCATGAAAGTCGAAAATGTACAGACACTTTAGATTTACGTTCTTATTATACGAGTTCGTATAGATAGTCTAGTTTTTTCGCTTCTTATATTTTCATTAGAAATACCAGTTCCTCATTGCATCAATGATATCTTAATTATCTTATACTGTGCTCACCATCAGGCATACATAGTTCAGTCACTTTGTCGTGCTACAATATAAAAAAAATAATAAAACCTACAATACAATACTAATAAAACCTACAGGACAAGTATCCCATTTCGTAACGACAGTAACGTATCTCTGTTAATCACCGAAGGAATGCTCTTGTAACATATTTTTATATATAATTCTTCCGTCCGTGTGTATGTGACTGAAATCCTCCTAAAACGGGTGGTCAGATTTCGATTATATTTTTGTGAGTGTTCAGGTGGATTCAACAATAATTTAGATTCACAATTGGACCTGGTAGGTGGCGCTGTGGTTGAATTTTAGGATTTTTTTATTATCAAGGTAGGACGACGTCCTCCGGTCACGCTAGTTTACATATAAATTACTTAAAATAAATAAGTTCAGTGCCATTTCCTCGTCTGTTTGTCAACCGATTTTTTTTTTGTTTAAAACTTATCAATTGATGAGTTTACGACACACTTGTCAAATGTTATCCCCTAAGAAATGCGAACGTATTTTATGAAGGCATCCCAACACTATATAATAATTAATGTAATCTTATCAAATATTAGATGTTAATGTATATACATTACCTGATTCCCTCTTTAGGGGCGTACTTGGGGAAATGTTTTAACATTTTGTAAGATCTCACAACACGAACCGGCTTCCCTTCACGCCAATTATCGCCAGCGTCTCCGCCCTCTTCACTTATTCGATTAACAGCACAGTTGCGCGCCAAAGCCCTGGGGAGAGGTGTTCATTATTAGTAACAAATAATGAAATATACCAGGTGTTAGGTTAGCCGCTTATAGTATTATAAGAGATGATAGTGCATGGTCATTTAACATTTAAAATAATAATATCAAAACAAATACTAATAAACAACAAAGAGAACCTAAGTCAAAATTTGTTCTAAGACTTTCAAAAGTATAAGCACAAACATAATAAACCTAGGTGCAATTACCGGCGCCGAAAGCTGCAATGGGCGACCCGGAGTTAATAACCTTCGATAATAAAACGGACAATAAACCCTTTTGTTTTGTTCATGGCATTGTCAGGTTCACTTTCAAGTGAAAGTAAAATTACCCGAAGATCATTGACACTGTGCTTTAACATAGACGATAGAGGATTGCGTATGATTTTTGTGATTTTCTAGATAATTAGGTCAAATATTAAGCACCGATTTTTTTAGATTAATTGATTTAGAACGAGAATCGAGTGCAGAGTATCCTCCATAAATATTCTGCTTGTTTTTATTATACGTTGTTCGTTATTATTATTGACAAAAATCAATAGTCAGCCAGAGGTAATGCAATGTGCGAACAAATAAACATACGATAGCCAACAGATATGAAACACTTATCACTTCTCGTTGTTCACACAGTCATGATACTACCATGGTACATTAATTTAATTATTGTAACACTGTTACAAATTTCAATATAATACAAAACAGCAAATAACCAACCCCAACAGCAAAATAATTGACAGCAATTTATAACAACGATTTCTCTAAAGTTATTGCAATCTACAACTCAAGGGTATCAGTATAACTGTATTTAAAATAAACACACTCGTGGTACGTCTGTCTGTTTAGCAGTGAAAAATATCAGTAGATACAGAGTAAATTGACAGTTTTGGTTTTTCAACTAGGAACTGGTGTTGTTTTTATTATTATTATTATTTTCACTATCTCAACACAATGTCCTGTAGTGTTAAATGATAATTTAGACAAAGGTAATATATATTACTAATGCGGTATTTCCGCGGTTGCCATTTGATGTGTTATGTCTCATGTGTAGATAATTACATTTAATGTTCTTAATCTTTCTCTGGTCTATATAAGAATGTTCTAGAGAAATAAGAATATTTTACAAAGGTAACTTTACTTGTTCTCCCGGGTGAGAGTCTGATCACACGATTGTTCGGCTGTACGCTTATTTCCAGAAAGATCTCTGCCACCGCTACCTGTGTATGTAAATTCATTGCCGTTGTCCACATCGTCTTCGTAACCACCTATAATAATATGTTTGATTTAATTTTATACACAAATTATTATTGTTTGTACGAAGGAATCTATACTTAAAGTCAATCGCTGTTATAAGCTATATTATAAAGTATATTTCTAAGAAAAAACATTCAGTATAGTTGTCAAATAGTTTGTTATTATTACCACAAGCAAACAAATATTATTATGTTTTCAAAAGCAAAACAAGCGTTGGACAAGTCCAATGATATCTCATTGTGATCCCCACAACATATATTTTTTTAAATTTCAAATAGAACATGTTAGAATAATTCAATCACCGGATAGTTGTATTTTATAAATTATCTGTACAAGGTCTCCTGGTAAAAACCTTTCTTTATATAGAAGGAAATTAGTAGCGATATACCTTTCAATAGAATATATATATAACATAATCTACAATTGCATTTTATTAGGTGACCTGAATTACGGCAGTTTTGAAAAATCAAGTTATAATAAAGCCTCATCTCTACATCGATTAATTTATTATTTTCAAATAGAGGTATTAAATTGCTAGCAGAACTAAATAAAGAAATAATCTTATAGGGAATTTCAATAATAACTACATGTATTTCGAAAAGTACTAGAACTTTCTAGCTACTTAACAATTACTGATGTTGTTTGAAGACTCATTAGCCTTATGTAAAAGCTAGTACCTGATAAAACTATGCTGTATGCTCCTTCGACGTCTCTGCCATGTATACCTGATACAGGCGGTCGATGCACTCCGGATTCGGATAACTGAAATAAAAAAAAGTGTGTGTGTACTTATGTATACGCGTTAGAAGTTATACTTCTTTGGCATAATAAGATAAAAATCTTTTCAAAATTTTTATCTTTCGCCTTATCCTACGTTTGTAGAAAAAACGACACTAACAATAGAAAAAGTTAACTATATCTAACTTCAGGGTGTCGGTATTTCGTGACGGTGTCCGCCCGCATCGTAAAAATTTACTCTCGTCATTTTTCCCTAACGCGCCAAAAGAAGTATAACTTCAAAAATAATTCATATAATATTTAAAGCAAGGCTAACACATAAATATGCGAACATATCACAGGTGTTTACTCAATTTGTACTAATATCCAACAGTTGTTACCAAATATCACAACATAAGAAATATTATTAACAATAATATGATAAACAGACATCAGATTATTCCTAATTTATAGGAAACAATGTAATGTCCATGGGATATAACTCATAGACAAGTAAGACAGATTAATAAATAAGAAAATTAAGAGTTCATTGATGCAATGACAGATACGGTATTTTTATAGAAAATATAGTAAACGAGAAAACAGGACTTTGGTGATTATGAATATAAATCTTTAATTCTGTACCCTGAAATGTTTTTTTTTTAATATTGTTAATACAGTTTAGTTATCTGTGCAAATGTAACGATATTACTTTTTTTATTTAATACAAACCCCAATGATATTGTTTTTTTAATAGAAGTCACAATATATATACCATCAAAGTTTCAGCTAATATAATGGAAATACTTTATATATATATATATATTTATTTAAACCATCTCTGCAACGTGTCCAGGGTATGGTAAACAAAATAAGATGGTAAACACGCCAAACCTAGAAAAGACTGGCTCTCAATTGCAGTTGCTGGAACACACCAGCCACCACACTTTATATTGAAGTCAGTAACTCTGAGTGAATATATTAAAGTAGGAAATGAAATTTCAGTGATATAATAAATGATTTGTCATTTATAACAATATCTAATAACTACATTAGATACATAACTGTGTGAAATGGAAAGCTTTGCAGGTGCAAAGTGCACATACTCTTTACACACAACACATGCCAACTGACCAATATAATATACTAGGTTTTGCTCGGAGCTCCACTTGAGTGAATGTAGATCTAATCTATCCCTCAAAAGAATATAGAGAGTACCCTATGTAATCTTATAATATCAGTAGGGATTTTCTCTCATTGCATTGATCATTAAAATTCAGTTATAATAACATAATAAATAATGATATACCTGTATCCTGAATCTCCAACACATGCCGACTTCAATGCCAGGGATTGGCCCGAAATGATTGGCTGGCATAGCGCACGTTTTTGTTTTACCTAGAACAACATATAAGAATGTATAATTATAAAAAGTATTAACTGGCTATAAACAGTATACTAAAATTCACATTTTAAAATGTTTTAAATGGACATATAATCTTGTTTATATATATATATTCAATGATATAATAACTAAAATGCTGTAGATACGTTACCTACATGATATTTTGACAAAACAAATGGCACGATAACGCACACACACGTAAAGTAATATTGTAACGCCACACTGTCTTAGATAACATGTGGAAGTAAGATGGCATATTCTCAATATTGGTGGTGAAAATGATATAGTATATTTTGCTTAGATATGGGCGGATTGACGGGGCAGCCGTCAAAAAAACTTTTTATAAAAACGTATCACTGATAAAGCATCGGGTTCACAATAAAACCAAGAAAACCATAAAGCATATCCACGGTTGTAACTTAGTTTTTGTTTCATTAAAATCGGTCCACTCTATCAAAAGTTATTATAATTAGAATGACGGTTCAAGGTAAGTATGAGAGAAGAGTAGTAATCTATACTAATATTATAAAGCTGGAGTGTTTGTTTTTTTGTTTGGTTGAACGCACTAATCTCAAGAACAACTAGGCGGATTTGTACTCATTTATCAAGGAAGGCTATAGCTATAGGCTATATATCATCACGCTAAAACCAATAGGAACAGAACACCAATGACGAATGTTTTAAAATGGGGATTATTTTTCCTTTTGAAGGCTTCCACTGCGTGTTAACGTTATCCCAAATTAACTATTCCACGGAGACGAAGTCGCGGGGAGAAGCTGGTATACAATAAAATAACAAACGTCTATAGCTCTTACCAATACAAGCCATTCCTCTGCCCCAGTCGCGACTAGTCTTTGAACCGGAAGACTTTTTAGTTTGCTTAGCCGCTCCGGGGGCAATAACGTTGTTAGTATCTCTCTTGCACGAGGGGCAGTACCAGTCTTCTTCGGGCAGTTCAGACAGCGGTGGATCCAGGCACGTCATATGGTAACCGTAGTTACACTCATCACACAAAACGATCTGAAAATATTATGTAACATTTTCCTTGGACCATCTTCGTGACCACAAACTAACATTTTATCTATATTTTCAAGGGACAAAACACGTACACGAACAGAAAAAGGTTGATATTTCCTTATTCACTTCTATTTGGAGATAACGGATCACCAACCAAATACCTTTTATTCTATGGAACGTCATATCAAATGATTACAAATCAACACTGAAATTTATATAAGAACACTTTTTTTTAAGACATAATTGAAACATAATTGAAATTGTTTTACGGTTTTATGAATAATTGTTTTATAGTTCGGTGTTATGTACGGTTATTTTTTTTTTTTATATCATAGGTGGCAAACGAACAGTTGGGTCACCTGATGTTAAGTAATCACCACAGTCCATAGACACTAGCAACATCAAGAGAGTCGCAAGTGCATTGCCAGCCTGTGTTTGGAGGGAGGGGAGGGAGGGAGGTGGGTTATCCAGCGCTCTCAATGACCGAACGAAACGCAACAATGCAAGCACTGTTACTTCACGTCGGTGTTTCTGTGGGTCGGTTGTGTACTACCTCGGACGAGCCGACCCAGTCATGCCGAAACCATTAATAGCTTCAGCGTGGCTATACCACCTATAAATGTATGCGTATATCTGGGGTAGCATCCAATCTCGACCTGTATTCGTTTTTTGTGTAAATATAAATCTGGCAGAACCCTGATGACAATTCTATGGAACCCCATTTGGGAATCCTAACTCTATATCATATGTGCCCTTAATTTGACATTACACGAGACAAAACAGTTAAGTACATCTTCCTCTCCTGTTTCCCAACCGATTTTTTATATTCGTTTTATTAGCTAGTTATTGAAGAATTTAGGTGTTCTCAAAAGAAAAAAATCTGGAAATAGTTTTTTCCATTATGTTTCTATTCCTCATACTTCAGTCTATAATATTTGTACAATGCAAATAATAATTTAAGAAGAATTTTGTACACCTTATTATAGTCAAAGTCATCGTTTATATGAATTATTGTTCAACCAGCGGATGAAATTTGACTAAAATAGTGGGTACGAAGTTTTTTCTTCATGTGTCAATTGTACAGATAAGTGTAATTAATTCCAATTTTTTTACTGATAACATTAAATGATCGCCGATAGCTACTAATTAAAGAAAAGTAGTTGACAAATGGAGAAGAAAAAGTACTGAACCGTTTTACCTTCACATATTTAATACATCGAAGATAAGACAAGATTTGTCTTGTGACGTTTACAGAATCGAAGACAAGAAAAAGTTTATGATTAAGCAATCTTTTGTCTTTTACTTACTTTATCGGGAGATTCCTTCCCCAAGCAAACAAAACAGCCACAGTCCTTGCAAGAAGCTTCTTCATCGTCACGACAAGCCAAACAGTTTAATGGCATTGAACCTGAAAATTGTACATTAGAAAATTTATTACAAAGTGTGTTTGTGATTTAAACATAATATATATATCAAGTGCATCAAAGAATATGACATTTATATGGTGCCAAATCTACCATTTTCTTAACTCACCTTGCATATAAATATAATGATATGATATTAGATGTAGGCGCATCATTGAAAAATATTTTTTTTTTTAGTTTTACTCTTTAGACATTAATTGCCACGATAAGTACATTTTATAAATAGGATTCTTATAAGCACTACAAAAGTCTAAATAAATTTGGTAAGCAGAGTACCGAGTACAGAGTAGTTTTTTCAATACTTTTGATCTTTTTTTCTTCTGTAAGTGTATTTGTTAAGAAATAACACAGACGAATCGCGAGTATTAGTTAGCTAGTATTACATAGACATCAGTTGCTGTCTTTTCTGCAATGATACCCAAATTGATTTTCAGTTATAGTTCTGTGCTCTTCGTAGATCTGTATTTCCAAAATTTTAAATGTCTGTATATGACATTAAATTTATAAGTAGGTCATGTATATAGACCATTACATCACCATGTATTTTTATAACAATATACAATACATTCCTACAGATGCAGTATGATCACTTTCTAACAGACAGGAGAAAGGACTTTATAAATAACTTAATTTCAAGAAGTTTTATGAACTATAATTTGACTGATTGTATATTTTTCCATTATTGGGCATAATAACATCTACCAGCGGCAATGTGAATGTACAGTGTATTTATCTATTTAAAATGATATTTTTTGATAAATTAAAAGTGTTGTTTGTTTTGCTATTTTGATTATTTAAAAAGAAAATTGACCATTCAAATAATAAAATATTGAAAAAAAATTAATATTTTATATTATAACAATGGATGGAACTATGTGATTATATGCAAAATGACTTAGTTTAAAATCGATGATGAATCAGAACTCTTCATGAAAAAAAACGTTGTATTAATAACATATTTGTCTATCAATTGCTTCAATATTAAAACTATGTGGTTAAACATCTTTAAATACATGTTAAAAACCACTCGATTTTCTAAACTTGCTAATATTACGAGGTATAAAAATATTTACTCATTACAAACTTACGTTTAGCAGGAATTGCTTCCATTCTCTTATTATATTCCATGGTTCTTTCACTGATGGGTACAACTTCTTCTATATCATAAATATTATCTTGTACTCGTACTTTGGTGTCATGTTGAGGTACCGCATCAGGACCGAAATAAAGGGTTCCTACTAATGAATAATTTGTCCTTAACTTTTTTATCTCGCTCACTTTGAAATCAAACCTGGAAATTAGTAATAATTACATTAAAAGCAATATTCTTGTAAAGATTACCTCCGATTGATAATACCTGATTTATAGAAAGAACATACAGTTTTAATGGTGGTAGAGCCACGCTGAAACTATTATTGGTTTCAGCATGAATGGGTCGGCTCGCCCGGGGTAGTACCACCCTCTCATAGAAAACCGACGTGAAGTAACAGTGCATTGTTGCGTTTCGTTCGGTCAGTGAGAGCGCCGAAGACCCATCTCCCCTCCCCTCTCCTCTCTCCTCTCCCTCTCCCTCCTCTAAACCCTTCCCCCCAAAGGGTGGCAACGCACTTGCGACTCCTCTGGGGTTATTAGTGTGTATGGATGGTGGTGATTACTTAACAGCAGGTGACCCACCTATTCGTTTGCCACCTATGACATAAAAAAAAAA
>MU162384.1:5107-26807 GCA_015888305.1 Antheraea pernyi
AAGCTGACAACGCACTTGCGATTCCTCTGGTGTTGCTAGTGTCTATGGACGGTGGTGATCACTTAGATGACCCACCTGTTCGTTTTCTTCCTTTTGATATAAAAAAAAAGAAAAAAAACCTTAACTCGTGGACTGTCCAAAACCATAAGGATTTAAGGTCCATATAATGTAGACCTGATGATGCACTGGTCAATAGACTGTTGGCAGATACGTTTTAAATAAAATATCGTATTAATTACAAAATCATTATACAAACTTATAAAATCAGCCGAAGGGGAGTTTATAAAGAATGGTGTACCTACTCGTATGACAGCTCCAATGCGCAAGAACTATTGTCGTGGAATGTATGCAATAGGCAAATGGAATAAAAAACATCTCTTATAATATTGAAACCATGTATTTTTATTAATACTAGAGGGCGCCCAGTGGTCGTCATTCGACCATAATTCATTGATTTTGTAAAGTTTGAACTTTATTAGGGTTTTTTTTTCAACTTACTTCTATAATCAAAGGTTTTTATCATGGTTACTCAGTTATTATAATAATAGTTGTATGTTATAATATCATTGTTGAATGTAGAATGAAAATGGGGAAATTGGAACGTAAGAGTAAAACATTACATACAGTCGAGCATAGCAACCTCCTTCCCAACCTTCTTTGAAGTCCATTATTGACGGATGTCAAAATGTCTTTTTTATTTACATGTGTGTATATGTTGTGTAAAATTGAAGCAGTAGTGTGAGTAATGCATATTTTAATTAATTTAATGTACTTCTAATGCATATTATATAAAATAAATAGCTTTCTGCACATCTCCTCCATATAAACTTTAACTATGCTCATCCGTTCGCGCATTTCTCTCAAAAAGGGATACAAAGTTTAGGCTTCACGTATTAATGTATAAGATTTATGTATATTAATTTCATAAAATATCTATCTACATATACTTATCTAAAGATAAAACAGCTCGATACCATTTTCTCCTCAGTTGGTCAAGCGATTTTCTTTATTTTGTTTCTCTTCAGTAGCTATTTTGGTATTCTTAAAATATTTTAGAAAAATATTACTTTCCCTATTTATGAATATATTTTAGTTCGTTGTCTGAAAATGATAAAATTGTTACAATTGAGAATATTGATAAGATTGTTTCTTTCTAAAATTCTAACAGACAGCAGGTTTTACGTATGATTAAATTTGAATTGATTGAATTGAAATTTGAATTGAAATCAAATTTCTAATAATTTCTAGATCTAAGAGCTATGTCATAGCAGGCAAACGAACAGGTGGATCACCTCATAAGTGATCACCACCGTCCATAGACACTAACAACACCAGGATCGTCGAAAGTGCGTTGTCAGCCTGTGTTTGGGGGAAAGGGAGGGAGGGGGTTGAAGAGAGGAGAGGTGGGTCTCCGGCACTCTCACTTACCTAACGAAACGCAACAATCCAAGAACTATTACTTCGCATCTACTACCCTGAGCGAGCCAATCCATTCGTGCTGAAACCAATAATAGCTTCAGCGTGGCTCTACCATCTACAATCTACTACTACCTCTTTATTTTGGGAGAGGTTTTAATAATGATTATGGTTGCATTTTGATTTTGTTTGTTATATTCATTACACTTTAATCCCTCTTCAGATTATCATGAAATTGTACATACCCACTGTCAGGGATACAGATAAGGATAGGTTATAATTTTCATTAACGCGACTCGCTCCATTAAAATAAGTATTACATAGAAATATATTTCATCATCGTTATCATCATCATCATTACCCTTATCCCACCTAAGTAGGGTCGGCACAACATGTTTTCTTTTTCCACTCTCTCCTGTCAAATGTCATCTCAGTATTCACACCTTTCACGCACATTTTTCAGGCAGTCCGTCCATACCTTTTTCGGTCTTCCTCTACTCGTATATCGGTCCACAAACATACTCAACTATAGAAGTATATTTCTTAAATTATATAAATACATTGTTGTATATATGCATATTTATTTTTTGGATATCATGCTCGAATATATTGCGCGGTATGGGCAACATAACGACTTTAATTGTGGTTAATACTCGTCCAATTTGTGTACGCGGGCTATAATATAAACACCAATTCTGAAAGTTTACACTTCTATAATCTGTTTACATGTAGCGGTATTATATTAATACCTTATTTATTTATCAATTTTGAAAACCTGTCTTTCTAAATAAGATAAATTATGAGTGGGTTGTCACTCTATGTATTATGTGTGACTAACTCAAGATATTATATCGCATACGAAACAAAAATTAATGCTTGTTCATATATTTGCGCTTGGTACGTACGTATATGTACTGTCTCGTAATACTTTTCCACGATCGACAACATATTAAAGTAGACGGTTAATAATAGACGAGAGGTTACTGTTAGTGTATATTACTTAAATTAGAAGCAAGCAGCCGCGTCGCGACACCCGTAAATATGAGTCTGATGACGGGCTCGTTACATATAAAAAGAGTAGCTGCCTATCATATTTGTATATCTTAGCCGTCTTAAAAAAAGGAAGTTTTTTATATAGTTTATAGATTTTATCGTTGCACCACAATCTGATGTTGAATGACAATAGTTTAAGATAGTTTTTTTTAAGTGACTACGCTGTTGGCCTGCCGAGCCTTCAATGCTTCATAGGACTACTAAGCCCTTAAGGCACTTCGCCGTTTGGCAACAAGCTCAAGGGTGCCAGAGTGATCGAACCTCGGCTTGGGCTGTTGCCTTGGATGCAACACCGAGAATTTGTCTAAGTAGGTGTAAGATGGTAAATTAAAGGGTGTCGCGGGGTGTCGAATAACATCATAAGACTTGAGACACCCAAGCCAACCTCACCTGCACGTGGTGCACCCTGCTGAATAACGAGCGAGTCAATGGCCAAAGCGGGGTGGTAGGATTTCACAACCTGACTGGGTCGCAACCACCACGTATACGGCGAAAAAGCCCGTCATAGTGATTCGCTTCTGCGGGTCGCGTTTCGGGATAAGCCTGTGCATATCCAGCTTTTTGCACATGACAGCGGCGACCAGCGATGGATGTCAGTCGGTGGTCGCCATTGTTTTTGGACTGTACCGTGCTTACCATCAAGCATACTGCAGTCATTGTGCCGTGCTACTATAAAAAAAAAACCGCCAAACTTAGAGCAAGTACAGCTACTGGAGCACACCAAATGGTGCTTGGTGATAGATTTTGAACTTGCGAGTGGTAGTTAGCCAGTGGGATTTAGAAAAACGGTAAACCCTGTTATGATATCGTCACGATGTTTACTTTCACCGGAACCTCCGATTCATTTGCGAGGATTCTTGAATCTACGTCAATCGACGCTTTGTTCGAACACGCTATCAATCAAGCCTTCCTCTCTTCAATTTGCTTCAGTTTGTGTGACCGTGATTGTTTGTGTGTAGTCCGATTTCTATGTTTTTTTCGCTAGTGTACTACGTATATGCTTTTTGGGAAGGATTTTATATACAAAATATTGGAGAGTATTTTAGAGCGGACTATCTCTCAAGTACAGTTACTGGAGCACACCAAATGGTGCTTGGTGATAGCTTTTGAACTTGCGGGTGGTAATTAGCCAGTGGGATTTAGAAAAACGGTAAACCCTGTTATGATATCGTCACGATGTTTACTTTCACCGGAACCTCCGATTCATTTGCGAGGATTCTTGAATCTACGTCAATCGACGCTTTGTTCGAACACGCTATCAAACAAGCCTTCCCCTCTTCAATTTGCTTCAGTTTGTGTGACCGTGATTGTTTGTGTGTAGTCCGATTTCTATGTTTTTTTCGCTAGTGTACTACGTATATGCTTTTTGGGAAGGATTTTATATACAAAATATTGGAGAGTATTTTTTATGCAAAGATCTAGAAAAATGAAAAGTCAAAACATATGTAGGCGAAGTATTCGTAACTAGTTTTTTGGTTGTATAATTTGAGAAGAAAAATTAACAAAATATGCTATAGGTTACATCTTTTCTCTTGATTACGAATGTATAAAAAATAATATTACAAAAAAAACGGCAGATGCTCACCTCTTTATTTGGACGCCAAAATTTCCGTGTTTATTGTTTTGGAAGTCGGTTCGTCTGTTAAAAACCTTTTTTCTCGTGCACACAATGATGCCGTTTCATTTTCCTGATATTTCGTTTAGTTGGTAGATTTGTTTCATTGCAACAGATTAAGTATTAATTGTCTAGAATTATATATAGTCTGTGTTCTGTAACGTTAGAGGCTAGCAGTCACCTTTATAAATGTTATCTTATCCAGAGTAAGTCTGTGTCTATTCTAATATATTATGAAGTTTGGTTGACTAAATTATCAAAAACGATACGTGTATGTGACTGCATATAAATTATGTTAAAAAATAATTATGTGCCATCATATATAGAAGCTGTGTCGAAGATTACGCACGCGTTATATGTGTAATTATTATTTGTTGCAGTAATCACTTGAGTTAAAGTAAAATAGACATTGTGTACATGTATTCAGTGTTCAAATAGCTATGGATACTCATTTTAGTGACGGTGTGTTGAATACTACAAAAGATTATATGCTGCAAAGTGACTGAATGTTGAATTCTAGTAAAGCTAACTTTTGCCCGAGGCTCCGCTCGCATAACAGTAGGTTTGACGTATCAGTGATATATATTTTTCTGGATGAAAGGTAGGTTATGGCCTTTTTTGTACTCGTGTGTTTGCAGAATGTCACAATTATCGGTTAAGCAGTTTATAGGCGAAAGTATAACAAATAAACAAACAACAATTTAGAGAATATATATTTATAATAGCTTTTGCCCGCGACTCCGTCCGGGTCGAATAATTACTTTGGGCTAACGTTAACTTTAACTCGCCATTTCGTTTACGTAGAAGGTGAAAATATTTTTAAATATTACATACATTAACCCCGATTTTGAAACATTCTTCATTGGTGCTCCGCTCCAATTGGTCTTAGCGTGATAATATACAGTTTCCTTCCTCGATGAATGAGTTATCTAACACTGAAATAAATTTTCAAATCGGACCAGTAGTTCCTGAGATTAGCATGTTCAAGCAAACAAATTCTTCAGTTTTATAATATTAGTATAGATTCTCCTTAAAAATATCGATGTACCTACCAACTTTTGTGGTGGTCAAACAAACAGTATTGAAGTTTAATATCCTTAGATATATATACGTAATCATTTCTTATCATCTTTCCGTTCATGCAAAACGATGTAACCTTTGACTGTTTATTCCGGATTAATGAAAAACTGTGACCTCGGAGCAGTCAACTGGTGATTATTTAATTAAGCATAACTGGTTTATCTTAACAAAATTTATTTACCTAGGAGTCAAGTTTGATTAAATTGTCATAATATATATGATAGAAAACTAATGGGCGAAGGTCTCATCTCGATAGAATTACCCGGGTTTAATTACAATGGTTTAACAATTTCAAGGACAGAAAATTGTACGATTGTGAATTTCCTGACGACGTTTTGTCTAGTCCAGTGTTCAAAAGACGCGTTCGTATAAATGTAATTAAAGTTATTTATTTAGTCAAAGAGTGTATCTCTATAACTATTGCATGTAATTTTTAAAAGAAAATTATTGCTCATTTATTTTTCTTGACATTATAAAACATTTTTATTTCTCTGCAGACTATTGGTCCGCACCTTCTTTTGTTAATTTTATTAATCTTGTCAAAAATCATTTAAAATGTGAGCAATTATTGTTAATATTTTACTTAACTATTTCATATTTTTTTCATTGAGATTATTTCCTTTATGGACGCTTCATTCTTATCTTATATTGCAATTTTTATATTATAGTCCACATTGTCGCTGGAGCCTCCACGGCTCGATGGATGAACCTACTAATTGCGTCGTCATATACCTAAATTTTATATTATATATTTTAAAATTGGTAACACTATCAGCTGACGGTGAAGGAAAACATCGTGAGGAAACCTGAACCTGAGAAATATTCTTGTAGTACTACTGTATGTGGGAAATATAGAACTGGATTTCTAAGAGTTTGAAATCGCCAATACGTCGTGGGCTGGCGTGGTGATTACGTCCATACCTTCCTTCGGGAAGAGGCCTATGGCCCTGCAGTGGGTCTCTTACAGGCTGATGATGATGATATCTATATTTAATAAAACATTTGAACCTTAATAAATAATTATATGCAGACAAGTTCGATAACAACACCGCCATCTAGCTACCGCCTGCACTACAAATAAGTGATGTTTATTTTCAATGGCGGGCCATAGTAATGTACAAACGTCTAGTCGATGGCTTAACGAATATATCACATAACTACATACATAATAAAGATATTAAATTAAACATACAATAACATAATACAAATAGCATCAAATTAAACAGATATAAAATGCAGGCTGATGTAAACTCACTAACCTGGCTGCACAAAGGCTGCTATAAGCGTGGGAATACCTATACCAATAAGCAATAGTTGAACGCCTCAATATTATTTCCGTATGTGCCAGTAGAAATCTTATAATAATAATCATAAATACAGTGATACAACAAAATAATCCCAAGGAGGGTTGATGTCAGGCAGGCGGCCGATCGTAAAAATTAAGCCAAATCATATACCACAACATGACAAACATGTTGTACCGACCCTACTAATGTGGGATAAGGGTAAGAAGAAGAAGATGTGCCAGTAGAAATCTTGTGTAAAATGATTCAGTTGTTACTGAGATTGCCCTGGACACAACAGATACTAAATTATATTCATGTCTTTTATACATGAATTACTTGATAAGAACTATTAAAAGCATAAAATTGAGAAGATCTTGTATTTTAGAAAAGCGCTGAGAGAATTGTTGTTGATATGAGATGAATAATGTTAATTATGATGTAATTAATTATTAATGATGTTTAGTTGGTCGACCTCGTTGAGTTTGGTCACGAAGTCCGTGGGAATTTTATGCTTTTCTTTGATGGAAATTTGCATTTTTATATTATTTATTGATACCCGTGGCTTCGTTTGCGTTTATTAATTTAAAATACCGATCGCGGCACCGACTTTCAATACATCTCTAGGTAGCACACATATTCATATGTTTTATTTCATTTGGTTAATTTGATAAACTATTTATTTTCCGCTTTTTAGTGCCTTATGGGTTTTTGATTGATATTGAAGTCGGTTAATACTTTTTTTTGAAAATTTACTTTATATGTAATAAGGCCTCTTATTTTTAGCTTCCTACATTATTATACTACTTACATTAAGTTAGTACTTCCTACGCAGACGATGTTACGGATGTCACACTGTCTAACATCGGAGGTTGGCGGTAGGTAGTTAGTAGTATTTTAAACCGATTTACATTATTTACTTTTTATATTTACTAAGGAAACATTCGGAGCTATCCATTATGTAGCTTAGGTTGCTTTTGAACAAATTTTGATGTGAAGTTGAGGACTGGAATACGATAGTGGGACATTGTTGCAGGGGGACTTATAGCCGGGAGAAAACAAAAAAACTTATGCGGACGAAGTCGCGGGTAAAAGCTAGTAGGTAATAAATGTTACAAGTATCTTGTGATAATTTTCATGTACTGACTCTTGTCAGATGGTAGCCCCCCTGTTAGAACATTCCTGGGAGTTTTTGTGGCATCTCAGAATTCATGCTCCGTGGCATGATTTTCCATCCACTTCACTTCTGTAAAATAACCGAACTATATTAGATAAAATGTCACCAACATTACAAAATATATAAGTCAAATAACACAAGATTATGAATAACATATAAAAGTCAGTACATGGCGAAGACCTCGCCAATAATCCCCGGTGGAAACTTAGTATATTTTTTGATAATTTTATATTAAATGACTCTTTAATTTAATATTAATCCTTATTTATTATTAATTCAAAAATCAAGCTATTTTTTAAAGTGTCTAAGAGTCTTTTAAGTGTATAAGAAGTAAAACTAAAAAATATGATCGAAATTTGTCAAGTACCTTTACCTCACAAGAATAGACCTTTACCATTTTATTTATATAGATTACAATTTCGTCCATTTTACGTAGATCTGATTATACCACTGGAACAGTACTTTTTTCTGCACAAAAACTATCGTATGTTCCTTTCATAATATTTAAAATATTACTAAGGTTCTTTTTATTGTCTCCGTGGAAACTTGTAGGCTTAAAATGGAATCCCTCATTTGTATATAGATGTACATCGTTGAACATTATAATAGTGTATTATAAGAAGGTCATCGAATGGTATGAGGGCGGCGATCCTTGCATAATTGTAAAGGCGCCTGTCACAGTTAATATTACCACGCGTCGACGACTCCTCTCCGACCACACTGCAACAATGATGACCTCTAATGTTAGTCATTATTGTAGTATAGGCGTCAACTATCACTACATATTATAAAACAAAGTCCTTTACCACGTCTGCCTGTCTGTTCGCGATAAACAAAAAAATTATTGAACGAATTTTCATGCGGTAGTCACCAGTAGATAAAGTAATTCATGAGGAAGGTTTAGGTATATACTTTGTCAAGGTGTTTTTCTATTATCAGGGCGGGACAACTACCCGGGACGCACTAGTTATATTATATTATAAACTTTTTGTATGTTGTTTTACGTTTCGTTGAACGTTGACATTTCGCTAAACGAATTTTTGGATGCAAAGTGAAATAACGCGAAATAATAAATTAACCAACCCCAGAAATTTAAAATTAATAGGTAGGTGGTACTGAATATCGCGTGTCATTGAGCCCTCGGGGCTGGGATGTTAGCTAGGGTTACCACCTAATTCCAATATAATATTGTACTTTAATTTCGAGTCTGTATACCATTCAGTGTTAAATCATATATATTAATACGTGAAGCCTAAGCTTTGTATCCCTTTTTAACGGAATGGGGGGAACGGATGAACGTAAAGTTTTGCATAGTTAAAGTTTATATCGAGGAGAAGTGCAGAAATCTATTTATTTTATATAAGATGCATTAGAAGTATATTAAATTAATTAAAATATGCATTACTCACACTAATGCTTCAATTTTACACAACATAACATATACACACATGTCAATTAAACCGCAATAGCGGTTTCCTGAAGAGAGTCTTATTATATGTACATGTAATTCTTATATTGTCATAAATAAATAAAAAAAAAATAAAAAAGACATTTTGACATCTGTCAATAAAGGACTTCAAAAAAGGTTGTGAAGGAGGTTGCTATGCTCGACTGTATATATTATTTTACTCTTACATTCCAGTTACCCTTTTTCATTCTACATTCAACAATGATATTAACCCTAATAAAATACAAACTTAAAAAAATCAATGAACTATGATCGAATGTCGACCATTGGGCGCCCACTAGTATATATAAACTCATAAATACTATATTCCAGTTGGATGAATGCATAGCCTTATCAATTTTATTGCGAATTAAAAAATGTCAAAAGATGCAAGAAGTTCAAAAATAAATATCAAGCATATTCATCAAATATGTTAATTGTAATCTACGAAACTTGTTTGTCTGTTTAAAATAGCCAATATTATAAACTTTGATATGCATATTCAATCGTGTCTATAATTATATCAAAAAATCTAAATATATTAGAATTTAACTCAAAACCGGTACGATATAACAGACCGCGATTCTCCTTTATATGATTTAAAGTGTTTTATATTTTGATAACATTTTTTGTAAAATAATATAGTCCTTCGAAAAAATGTTGACAACCCTACTGTCGACCCCTCCTTGCTTTCATACGTTCTTACCTCATTGTTTGGTAGTTATTTCTATGTCAAACATTAAATTTAATCGAGATATTTAACGGTGAGCCAAGCCCTCTCTCAATAGATCGTCGTCATTGTTTTTATGTTCCATAAAAAATGTTAATTTATACTACAAGTTATGATGGACGATTGTTTTACACAGAGGAATAATGATTCTATGTATATTGGTTCAAAATTATTCGGAATTCGCCTACTTCTATTTAAATTATATTTTTAATACTACTAGCGTGCCCAATTATAAATATAAACCATCCATGGACCCATTCACACTGAAAAAATTCATCAACATCGATCCAGTTTTTTTTTTGTTTTTGGAACTGAATACGCTATTTACCCAGCAAGGTCTTAACAGCTTCACCAGACTACTAAGGCGAGCGCTTAAGGCACTCAGCCGATTTTATTTTGACAACTAGCTCAAGGGTGCGCGGCAAACCTCGGCTTTGGCTGTTGCCTGATACATGCAATTCGCGACCTATCTGAGCTAAGCTAAGCTAACTATTCATACATATATGAGTTGTTGAAAAATATATGTGTACCAAGCATACATACCTCAACAACCCTTATATGTATTTTGTATCGGATAATATTCTAAACTATTTCAGTTTGATAAGGGAAAAAAATAAAACCCTTCCACTTGCATGTGTAAGCGTGTATGCGTGCACGTGTGTGGAGGTGATATGAGTAATGTTGTCGCAGTGATGTAAGATTTTGTGTCACTGTATCGCGCGAGCAACGTACTCAAGGGCTCCACGCCGAGGGAACGGACCTAGGCTTGAGCAGCTGCCGAGGGGGGCCTAGTCGGTCCTTTAGAATGCAGTGTGTGTAGTATGTGTTTTTAATATACTTGATTAATAATAGGTCTATATGTTAGTCTTATGATTACTACTAAGTTTTTCCTCTGAAGCCTTTATATTTTTGTGTATAATTACAATGGGTATTTTTTTAATAAAATGTCTCCTAAGATTTGCCTGTAAGAGATCGCTCCAAGCGATAAGGCCGCCTAACTGCACACGTATATTGTAAATTGCTATTTAGTTTTGTGTATTTCTGAGGCGTGCAATAATTATTGCCGACGGACTGAAGATTGTTCGGTTGTCACCATTGCTTTTTCTGTTACGCTTAGCATCGGTTACAGTGCAGTTACATTGTTGCGTTATAAAAAAAAGGGACGTAAAAGGCTTATTAATAAAAGAAAAAATCAATTGGTTTCCAAAACCCCGTAATATATCTACACCGAACATACAATTCCCCCAAAATAACATTTTCTCGAGAAAACCAGTAATAGCTTCAGCGTGGCTCTACCACCATTAAAAAACATATCTTTGAGTAACATATAGTCTCTGTTTCATTAAAAATCGGTTAGGTCTATCAAAAGTTATTGTTATTTTAATGACCACGCGACTTAAGTACGAGATAAGTTATGAAACTTATTACATTCAGATGACTTTATTAGCCACTGTTTTGTACATAAGGCTTCCCGCAGACAAAGTCGCGGGCAAGCTAGTTATATATAAAGATAGATGTGTACATATATTGAGATATAAATTATAAATAGATGAGTCTTCGATAAATGAAAAAAATTTCAGAATCCCATCAGTAGTTTCCGAGATTACCTTGCACAATAAACAGATGTTGCCCCTTCATTACATAGTATAAAACAAAGTCCCCTACCGCGTCTGTCTGTCTGTCTGTTCGCGATAAACTCAAAAACTACCAAACGGATATTCATGCGGCTTTCACCGGTGGATAGAGTGATTAATGGGGAACGTTTTGGTATATAATTTGTCAAGGATTTTTTTCATAATCAGGGCGGGACAACGTCTGCCGTGCCCGCTGGTTTTTAATAAATAAAAAAGATGTAAACGTAATTTATAAAATTATGTATTCAAATAATGATGTTTATTTGATGAGTTTTATGTTAAATTAGATGTTAGAAAGTGGTAAGAGCATTTAAAAGAAGCAATTAAGAAACGAGATGTAATGGCGAATTTGATTAAAACAAAGATCAGTTGTTGCGATGCCGAGAAATTTCACTCTCGTGCTGTATATAACTTTTACATAAACAAATTGAGATCATTAGAACGGATTGTATGATGATATTTACACGTTTTAAGTCCGTGTGTCCTTATTAAATCTTTGCTCTGAATAAACGGCTCTGAATATAGTCGTAAGTTCGGCTTCGTAATTTAATATAAAAAAAAGTTAAAATATTATTATGGGAAATTGGGTTTAAATTATTCTTAAGTTGTTTCGATGTTGTACATATAACATCAGATGTCAGACTTCTATTGAAAGTGGTCAAACAGTGTCGCGTGAACTGTATTTCCTGTGGCGTAGATCGCTTAGTCCACCAGTGTGATATTTGCGTATTGTTCTTACATATTAATTAATTAATTTTGATTTCTTTATGAATACAATAGTGCCTGTTTGATCTTAAACATACGCACTACTGATTCTGGATCCACGAATAATGACATTTTCAGCTACGAACATAGAAAAGAGAGTATACTCTACTAAAAGCATCGATAATATTAAGTTAAAACGATTATATATATTTTTGTAAACTGGTATCCTTATAGGGTTCTATCTTTTCTGATTGACAAATTATATGTAATCCTAGAAACCTGTTATGGATTATTTATTATTTGATATTTTGCAACCAATCTCCTAGTACATTATTATTGCAATTTTCGTATTCCAATTGTCTTGCAGTGAACTAACAAGATGGTGGCCGTCTTGTTAGAACTTTTCAGGGAGTATTTGTGGCAAGTCAGAATCCATATTCCGTGGTATTATTTCTCATCCACTTCACTTTTCACGATAACCAAATTATATTACGTCAAATATTACAAAATATAAAGCCAAATAACACAAGATTATGAATAAAATATAAAATGCACTACATGAACTAGGGCTGTTATGGATTACGGTAATTAGCAATCCGAGTGGCCTTGTATTATAACTATTGACGTATGTAGATCTCCTTTAGTGTTCCGTTGACACGTGAATTTTGTCCGTGAGTGTGTTGGCACGCGGCCACAAAATATTTTGATGAAATTTAGGACGCTTACGAAGGTCAACGAGCCGGCCGCGTCTCCTATTTGACGTAAGTTCCGAATTAATTTTAAATATATTTCGGGAGTTTATCTGAAGTAATAAATAAGGTGTTGCACGTAATATTTATAAAAAAGCGATGTTATCATTCTAAAATAAATATTGTTATTGTTTTTATATGCGTTTTCTTCTAATCGATTTCAAGCGTTATGTCACTTTAGACTTGCGCGTAATTATAGGTCAGAGTTTAATATAATACAAAGTTAAAATATTATTAGAATTATTGTAAAAACCAATGATATTCTAAGTTTTATGGTGGGAAAATGGTGGGTTGATAATCCATTAATAATAACACAGCAATGTTAAGAAAATGATAAATTATATGATTAAAAAAATATATAATAGAAGACTAAGCCTAATTATTATTTTTATCGTATTCATACGAGTATTCAAGAATCCGGTCATATTCAGAGCGCTATAAAACCAAGATAATGAAAATAAACAAATTTGTAGTGGAAATTTTTGTTAAAAAACCTCTCTATAAAATTGCTCTGTTATCATTCTATTGTAAAATTATTAGAAAAGAAGTTATAACGCCCAAAAGAAAATTCATTTGAAAATTTTCACTTATTCTTGTTAATAACTTTTGTATTATCTATTTTACGAAAAAATAGTTACAATTATAAAGTTTTAGATAATTTAATTTGTTACAAATAAGGTCCTATATAATTGTCGATAGGATTATCAGTTTACGAGATACAGAGCGAAAACCCTTTGCGCCCCTTTTTCCAAGACGCCATCTTTTTCCGGGTGACAAGGGTGGCAATCCCACATACTTTAATTTAAGCTTATACTAACCTATGTAAGGGACATACCATAATTCAGTTATTATTCGCTTTTTAGTGCTTTATTAGTTTTTCACATCGAAGGCGGTTAATTTTTTTTTGAATTTTTTTTTCATTCATAATCTTGTGTTATTTGGTTCTATATTATATAGTATTGGTTGTGTTTTGTTGACGTTATTTACGTAAACATAGTTTGGTTATTGTGCACAAGTGAAGTGGGTTGGAAATAATACCACGGAGCATGGATTCTGACTTGTCACAAAAACTCCCTGGAATGTTCTAACAAGACGGCCGCCATCTTGTTAGAACATTGAAATGATCGCAAGAGATTTGTACGTACGTAAGTACGTTACGTACTCGACAGTGGCAGTAATAATAATCTACAAGAAGATTGGTGGCAAAAAAAAAATTAGACGTACTTTATCTGTGAAATAAAAAAAAAAACTGCTGATATTTTTGACAGTTAAAGCGAGCTAATAAAGGCAAAGTATTGAGCTAGTTCTTAGATATTATTTATTCATTACAGATAGACATTTCTAAAAATGATTGAAATGTATTTTATCTCTTATTATCTGCAGCATTTTTTTTTTCACAGAAATCTAAAAAGTACAGACACGTTAGATTTTCATTCTTATTATATATAGATAAAAATTATACGAAGTGTTTCATATGACTAATGTACATTCATACAATTTTTATCTCGCTAATGAATTCTATCAGCGTGTTCACGTTCACACTTCTTTTAGTCATCTCTAAAATGTTCAATTACGTTTTAGTGTAAACATTCATAGTTGTATTTGGGAATAAGGTAAGCTAAGGTTATTTACATATCTAATATTGATAATATAATATTGACTGATCATTTAATAGGCACATAATAGGCACTTGGGAAAAAAACAGCATACGACGTAAAGACACACGATAGAAGTGATACTGTTGTATTACAAGGAAACATTTTAATTAAAACGATACAACGTAAAACCAATGCGCCATTTATTCCAGACTGATCAAACTTATCATTAATAACAATAATATTGACAATAATTTAATCTGTAATTAAAGTATATTGAGGCCATTAATTTATACTAATATTATAAAGAGGTAAAGTTTGTTAGTTCGCGAGGTTGTAGTGGGTATAATATCTGGATCTACTAAACCGATTTTGAAAATTGTTTTACCAATAGAAAGTCACGTTATTTTTGAGTGTTATAGACTATATATTAACCCGAAAAAATAATTAATTTAAAAAAAAACCCGACATTTTTGTGGAAGTCGGATTTGCAAAGTAAGCCGAAAAAAAACGGTTGAACGAAAATGTTTCTTACGAACGCTGCATTAACGATGAGAGATACACGATTGAAATTCCAGAGAAAAGTTGTAGAGCTTGATAATGCCTGCAAAAAAGTCATCGACAGCATATGTGTAACTTTTATATTTAAGTTACAAAAAGTAGTTTTTTATAAATGTTTACCGTCCAACGACGTGATCACGGGTCAGCTAGTCCAAATATACTCCTATCTCTCAAGTTGGACGAAATTGTACATAAATGCCAACTTTCATGAAGGTCGGTTGAGTAGTTTTGGAGTTCATCGTGTACAAACATTATGACATTGGATTTTTATATATTTAGATTATCAGTAAAAACTATATCGCATTTGAATTGTAAATCTTAATCTTTTTAATCTAACGTACGTCATATTTGCTGCTACTTTTTTTGAAATAGTTATTTTGGTATGCTATTAAATTGTCATTGTTGTTATATACGGCCTTAACTATTAAAAAATGAACTGTACCCATCCCAGTAAGGTACAATCGTTATGTTTGAGACAACTAAGCGATCATAATCATAGCGGTGATAGGTGAAGTCCGGTGTCTGTTGAGGTCGTTGATCGCTTCTGTATATCTTTGTGGATAGAGTGAATAAACCTATATGTTTATGTTAACGTCAATTAGTTGCCTAGCAACGGAAAGGGGTGGGAAAACTTTCACCTTTTTGGTCAGCTGAGTTTCGGCTTCAAGTATAATTTGTCTCCGAGTAAATACTCACGAGTTTTTGGCGCGATCGTAATTAATCATTTTTTTATTTTTTTATTTGTAATCTTGTGTTGACTCTATATTATGTGATGGTGATCTGTGTAATATATTGTGATTATTGTGTACAAATGAAGTGGATTACACATTAATAAAAAGGAAAATGCATTCTAATGTCACCAAACTACGTGGAAAGTTCTAATAAGGGAGCCAAAATTATGTTAAATTAATTTTGTCTGATCTTAAATACTATTTCATATAAGTTATTTTCTGAATAGATGGACAATATTAAATTATTTATTTTGGTAAGTATTTTTACATATGATGTCTGAATGTATTAAGAAAATTAGGACTTTTTTTTCTTCTCTGTACTTTTAACCGACTTCGAAAAAGGAGGAGGTTACTACGTTCTGTTGTATGTATGTTAATCGATATCTCCGTCATTAAAAAAAATAAAAAAAATAAACCGCATTCGATGTGAAACAAATAAGCCACTAAAAAGCGAAAAATAACTGAATTATTAAATTAACCAAATTAAATAAAAAATATTGATATTCGCGCTACCTAATATACTATACAGATATACATCATGAGAGACCAGAGTGGACCAAAACTTTGTATCTAGATGATATGAATTTAGGTTGGCATCGACTTCAAATATATTATTTGGTAGAGCGAATATCAATATTTTTTATTTAATTTGGTTAATTTAATAATTCAGTTATTTTTCGCTTGTTAGTGCCTTATTTGTGTTTCACATCGAAGGCGGTTTTTTGGAAAAAAAATTGTGTGTATTTTTATATTATCACCGGGTGTTTTCTGTTACTAAAATTAAATGTCTCTTAAGATTTGCCTGTAAGAGATCGCTCTAAGCGAAACGGCCGCGTAACTTTACACGTATATTATAAGTTGCTGTTTAATCTACACTAATATTATGTGGCTGGAGTGTTTGTTTGTTTGTTTGGTTGGTTGAACGCGCTAATCTCAGGAACTATTCCGATTTGAAAAAATCTTTCAGTGTTCGATAGCTCATTTATCGAGGAAGGGTATATGATGTATATCATCACGCTAGACCAATAGGGGCGGAGCACCAATGAAGAATGTTTCATAATCGTGGTTTCCTTTTTCCTTTTGAGAGCATCCTCTGCGTCTTAGCGTTAGCCCAAAATAACTATTCCATGCGGACAAAGTCACGGGTGGAAGATAGTTTTGAATACTTTTAAAGTGTGCAATAAAGAGTTCTTATTATTAGGAGTTGTAATAGCACAAATATCAACGAATACCAAAGAATATCATCAAGTTATTTTTTAAATTGTATAACATGTCATTTGTTTTCCTTTCTGTTTGACAGTAAAAGAATTAGATAATTGAATGGATGCTACTTTGCATTTCCGCTCGGAATTGATTGACCACTGTCACGTCTTACATAACCCACACAACACGCGACCACGTCGATCTGAGGATGTATTATTGGGCAACTAAGTTAACTAACTCGGTTCGATTTTTTCCAGTTAAACTGAGTTAGTTTAGTTGACTTAGTTGGCCGATACGAAATACATATACGAGTTACTGAGGTATACATCCTAGGTACACATGTATATCTCACTAACTCATATATGTATGAATATTTAGATTAGCTTAGTTTTAGTTAGTTTCGCTATGTTGCATAACCTAGGCAACAGCCTAAGCTGAGGTGTGTAGTGTACATGAGCTGGGTCATTTAAAATCGGCTGAGTGCCTTAAGCGCTCGCCTTACCATTCTTTTGAAGCTGTAAAGTCCTTGTTAGGTCAATCGCGTAGTTAGTTCGCAAAAATAAAATGTGAGGAAGCGAAACATGTGACTGTGTGACACGTGACAGCGGCCAATAAATTTCCAAGCGGAAGTGCAAAGTCGCGTCTGTTCAAGTATTTCCGCAAAGTTCAATCTTCATCAATAATAACACAAGAGAATTAATAGGTATTGTCATGTAGAAAGTAAAGTTCACTTTTCGTTCAGATACGTTCCATTTCATCGCATCTCGACAAAGCGACGTGTGCTCATCAACCGTTTTACGACTTCCTTCGTCTCATGAGTAACTGAATACAATAAGTTATTAAGCTTCAAACTTAGAGATACAATGGGAAAAAGCTGATGTATTATTTGTTAATAGCCGAGTAAAGTTTTTATGTAATCATACATGGTTTAGGTCAATGATCTATTTTTAGGATCAATGTTCTAAATATCCTCTATAACTCAAACTTTTTATAGCTAAACCTATTTTCATATGTCTGTTAGTAATTGTCCATCAACTTTACAGTAAGGTTCACTTATGAAGTAGATAATTTACTTCATAAAGTTGTTAAATTAGAGTACTAAACAACACCGGTTATAGTTTCGTTAGCGATAATTTAAATTTGATCTGTCCTCGGAAACTGAACTTGTTATTGAATGTAAGGTACCTATTATCTTATATGCTTTTGTAGATCGGTGAAGCTATAAAGGCCCGTTAAGGCACCAGTGTAGTCAGTTCGACAAACAAAACTATATGTCTTTCTCAGTATCATTGACAAAATGTATGCATAATTTAATGATGATTGGTCTAGCAGTTAAAGCGTAACAAACAAACAAGCTCACTTTGGCATTTATAGTATTAGTTATAATTAGGATATTACTTATGATCTTTATATATGAAAGTATGAAAATCGATAAAATTATATACTTCAAAGGCACATATGAAAAATTTAATTCTGAAATTGGATATGCTTTAATTTACACGTTGAAACATGTCGGTGAATTATCATTCTTGCGTTCTAAAATACCAATGACATCTACGCCACGTGTTCGTAGCGACATATGAGTCAGGCGTAACATGTTTTTTTTTCTTTGAGCATATATTCCTCTGTACGGAGAATGTGAAGATTTCCTTTTAATTTTAGACTAAACAAAACCTAGTAAAATTCGTGTCTATTCCTCTACACACATAATTATCAAGTACACTAATGAGTCTAAATAAACGATTGCATCATATATTTGTCTTAGTTGCGGTAATTTATAGGCTAGTATTTAAATATGGCCTCAGTGAATCAGAGTTGAGAAGAGGGATAAACGTAAGTTTTTTATACGCCAATACTTAACTTACTTTCTATATAGATAAAAAGTAATTAATATAAAAAAATATCAATTGCTGAATGTATGTAAGCACATCAATTCAGAACAACTGCGCCTATTTGGTAAATATGTTTTTATTATATACGTAACTAGCTGTGCCCGCGACTACGCCCACGTAAAGTTAAATGTAAAAGAAAAGTGTACAATAACTTTTGATAAATGGACTAATTTTAATGAAACAAAGAATAAATGTGAGGTTTTATCGTGAATTAAAAACTTATCGATTATTACGTATTGATGAAATCGATTAAATTCGTCTGCCAGTTTTATTACTGAGAGATTGTTACATACTTATGTGGTATTGTTTTAAATAAACTTTCTTATTGAGTTGCATAATATTATTTATAATGAACGTCACTTCTGTTGGTCTTAGTCCACTTTAAATTACAATATAAATCTTAATAATAATAAAATTTAGACGCTATTTAGAAGTGAGTTATGATAAAATAAATAGTATAAAAATCCTTTTTTATGAAAAAAAGGTGTGCTAATCTCCATGGTAATCGGTAAAACACTATTTAATTTAACGTTCTCAGATGTACAAACATTTATTTCTATATAGAGATATAAATGTTCATAAATGGCATTTATATTGTGTATATTGGCATTTTGCATAATAGTTTGCATATTATACTCAAAGAAATGGTTCATAAATAATAACAATACACATAAATTCTAAGTTGTTTTAAAAATCTCTGGTAATTCTTAACAAGTAGTCAACAATTTTGTTCAAATACTGTAATAATTAGAAGTCACTAATTCTATCATATGATAAAATTAATCTCCTGATAGATACAGTAATACTAATCTTTCAAATAAAAAAATCATAGCCAACATGAGAAAAATAAAGAGATGCATAGATAATAAATAGTCTATTTATAAATTCATGAACATTATATATTAGCAAAATTTACTACTGACAGCGCTCCCTTCAAAATACCACAGAATATCTTTAGAAGAGGTCATCGAGTTCAATTCCAGAGAATGACAATCACAATTGCATGCGTCCTCTGTGTCGCGGTCGTTTCCTCATTACAGATCTATGACGTCAACGTCTATGACGTTTTAGATCTTAATCAGGTCACTATGAGGTTTGTTTTCTGGCGGGATCTTTGAAAGTCATGTAAAAGATTTTATTCATAACCTCGTGTTATTTGGCTGTGTGTTATGTAATATTGGTGGTGTTTTAGGTAATATAGTTTGTGCAAACATGAAGTGGATGAGAAATAATATCACGGATTCTGATTTTCCAAAAAAACTCTCTGGAAAGTTCTAACAGGACCATCTTGTTAGTTCATTGAAATGATCGCAAGAAACTTGTAATACTATTACCTACTCGACAATAGCATTAATAATCTGATTGGTTACCCAAAATAAAATAAATAAATACCATGAGGTTTAGGGACATTATTTTGACTCTTAGTAGAATACATACAGTGAAAACTCTTCATAACAAAAATTAAGGGGCCAACTGATTTTTTTTGTAAAAAATTTGAATTGTCCCTTTTCTTTTCTCCCACTTCTGTTGCATGTTTAAAGAAATTCGTTCGTCAACATAACGCTGTTCTTTTACAGGCTATGTTAAAGTTTCATAATCGGGTTTCGATTGATAAGATAGGCATATTTTGTAGCTCAGATGACTTTGTTAGAAATTTGGTACTTGAAAGATCTTTTCGGAATATTTTGTTAACCGATAACATATCAATTATACTCTTAATACCTACTGTAAATATTTTTGACGTAATCCTTTGTACAGCTGTACTGGGAATGGCTGTTACGCTATAAACAGTGTATCAATGCATTGATTTTATGTTAAACTGATCAAATTGATAGTATGGGTGCTATTGAGAGTTTTTGGTGTGTGGATAACTCGTCGTTCGATTTAGGTTTGTATAATTATAAATGTTTTATGAAGAAAAATACTGCCATGAAATTATAGGATAGTTAAAAGGCATTTACTAAACTCCACCTGGTCAGCTACCATCCCTAAGTATTCATAGTTATCATATATGACATTCAAGTGTTCTGCCAGCTGTATCTAAAGCTAGTCCCTCTTTAGGTTATTGTGGTGAAATTCTAAATATATGGGTTTTAAAAAATGTTGATTTAATAACGAATTTGGAATTCGATATCTTCTATTATGTACAGTCTATGTATGTGGAGTTTACGTTAAATTACGAGTAATTACAAGAGTGTCACCAACATAATGTTGAAAGGTGTGTTTGATTAATTTCGACTAGTGGAGCGTAGGAGGGATGAAATAAAGAAAACGACCTTTTTTTTTATTGTAGCACGGCATAATGACTGAACTGTGCCTGATGGTAAGCATAGTACAATCCAAAAACAATAGCGACCACCGAGTGACACAGTATCCATCGCCGGTCGCCACTGTCATGCCGGCCTGTGAAAGGCTGGATATGCACAGGTTGATCCCGAAACGCGAACCGCAGAAGCGAATCACTATGACGGGCTTTTTCGTCATATACATGGTGGTTGCGACCCAGTCAGGCTGTAAAACCTTACCATCCCGCTTTCGCCATTGCCTCGTTCGTTATTCAGCAGGGTGCACCACGTGCAGGTGAGGTTGGCTTGGATGTCTCAAGTCTTCGATGTTATTCGACACCCCTTACACCCCATACCTTTTTGTAGGTGACGGTAATTTACCATCAGGTACTTCATCATCATGATTCTACCTTATGAATTGTGGCTTAAAGCAAAATATGATTCACCACGAAATTTCAACTTCGAGGACAACTTTGAATAATCTTAAAAAATACCCTACAATGTATGTATAATTCCTTTACGAAGATTTCTTTCTCAGAAAGAA
>MU162385.1:15351-26718 GCA_015888305.1 Antheraea pernyi
TTCCTTTTGAGAGCTTCCGCTGCATGTTAGTTAGCCCAAAGTCATTATTCCACGCGGACGAAGTCGCGAGCAGAAACTAGTATAATATTAATCGCTTATACCAGAGGATTCCAGAAATTTTTGTCATTGACCACTTTTAAAATTTAACTTGTTCCGGTGGAGCCCCTGCAGCTACATTAATACCATATTCCCAAAACACAACAAAAAAATGTGAAGATCAGATCTAACTATGGAGATTTGCTACGCGGCTGAGTTCCAACCACAAATTAATAGTTTCCGCAAAAAAAGTGAGAATTAATTGGTTAATTAATTAATTGATTGGGCTGCGAGTGGATTGTTTTTTTCGAACTGCTACGCTATTGACATAGCAAAGTCTTAACAGGTTCACCGGACTACGCTGTGAGTGGATGTCAAAAAAGTAAGTCGTCTTTGCAAGTCTCGACAAGTTATACTGAATATGGAATATGCAAGTTTTTACAAGTAACAGTCGCTGAGGTTCTTAAAATATTATCTACCTACATTGATAGGTGAAGTCAAGCCAACGTTTTAGTTCTTCCCTATCGAAAGCAGATAAATTTTCGTGGACCCACGTTTATTTGGTCACGCCAATGTAGACCCCGTCGAGTCTCTCGTGGATACCTGGGCGCCCACCTGGACCACTTTGGGAACAAAGGGTCTATACTTTTAGTTTCTCGATTCCGATAAAAAACAAACTCTTTCCAACATCGAATGTGCCCCTAGCGTTCCCTTACATCGTAACTCCATAACATGTGACCTATATAAATAATAAGGATGTTTAACAATGAAACCGTTTCAAGATCGATTTGGACAGTAATGTGGGACGCAATTGAGGAATTGGCATCAATTCAGGCCAACGGCATGCACGTTCCGCGAACACGATTTATTTAATATAAGTGTACCCGGAATTTTTATAATTCATTCCTGATGATAACACTGATTGATCTATTGTAACGGTTTGAAGCGATGACGTCATTTTGATACACCTTTTTTAGCATTTGACCCAAATCTCACCAGATGTTAAGTGGGGATGTGGTCACACATTAATTTATTTGGAACTCCAATAGAATACATGAATATTTGGCATGTACTATTAACTCCATTAAAGACCATCCATAAATAATTTCACACGTTAAGGGAGTCGGAGGCGTCCTAAATATCGTGACGTCACATTTCCAAATCTATAGGTTAAAACACGAACTTTGCACTATTAACGAAATACTCAAAAACATTTACAACCATATCTGTATAATCATAAGATTCAAACTGTTCTCAGTTTCTGAGAATCATCAAATCGACATATTTTATCCTTGCTACCTCTGTTAGCTACCACACTCGAGAATTTTCGCCCGGATATTATTGGGCGTCTCATGGAAACGAAGCTACTGACGGAAAATTCGCTTGATAGTAATCAAGTACAACAATTAACCGTGGATCCTAGACTAAATAGTCTGCAGAGAAAAAAAAACCTGCGTAGGGATTTACGAAAAAAATGAGATTATGTTTCCATCTCGACAGTAATATTATCTCATGGAACACATTCATTTACATACTTACTGATAGAATTCTGAATATAAGCGATTCAACATAAAATCGTCCTATACTTGTATCTTTTCTTTTCAATTTTTTATTTACATACATATACATATACAATACATATACAATTTTACAGAGTTATATATATATACAATTTTACAAAGAAATGTTAGAATGGTAATTATAACTAATATATTATATTAGCTAGCCGAATTACTAGCAAAATTATAATTACATGAGCATTAGTGACTGCTGTAGTTAATAACTGTGTTACAGCCACCAACACTCACCGCCGGACAACAAACAAATATGTCCTTTATAATATTTTTAATATCTTAAATCTACGACGTATTATGATGTTATTGCATGACGTATTATCTACTTCCGGTACCGCTACAATAAGTTTGAAACGCGACTGGAACATTGACACTAGCGCCACTCGATTAGATGGTTCGGCCTATAAAGGACAAGATGTCGTTGATCGGCGAGTACTTCTGTGCACGCTATTTTCACTTCTCAGAATCGTATTTCTATGGAAAAGCTCGTCTATTTTTGTTTATCAATCCACTCTCTAGAGGGCACTGTTATATAAGTTTTTTGGCAAGTCTAATAACAAAAGATGGTGAATGACAATTAATTTTGACATTTCAAACTGACAACTTTCAAATATTTGTTTTCATTCACTTTGTTTACTTATCTGTTAAGTGAGTGTGCTCCCTTCAATTTTCTTGCCTCTCACAAACAATTTTATCTCTCTCCGGATCTACTTATAAACATTGACTCCTGCATATTCATACTTGGATTTAGATTTGCCTTACGATGAATATATACATTACAAATAAAAATGATTAAAAACTTATACGAATTTACGCAGTACCGCTGTATGCATACATACATACATAGCTCTAAATGTACATTTATAACCAACAGCTATTAGTTCGAGACTCGTATTATAGAGGCGCTTATTGGAAAGAACGAGTGCGACCTCTATTTATATAACGTACTCTGTGCTTCTGTGTTGAGAAGTTATTGTAGGGCGAAGCTCTCACCGATTAAATAGTCACAGTGCCTATAGAGTGGTAATTGGTTTCCCTGACTGACCGACTATTCGTTGTTCCGGAATAATATAGACTACGAGGTTCAATAATAAACCACACAGCGGAAGCTGTTCACTTCGAAATGTAGTTACCGTCGCGTCATAGTAGCATAAGAAAAAACAAGTCGCAAGAATGTACAGGAATCCTTTAAATTCCAAGGCGAATGTTTTTAACAACACCCACGAGATGATAAATAGTGTAACGGACAGAAAAGGTCACACTTTTTTTCCGGGGTCATCGTCTCGTCGCCTTTCGAACCGGTTCGGAAAACCACTCGCGGAATACCTCGGACCTTTCGACGAATGGAATACCAGACAGAGAAATGACACCTTGACTTTCATTTATCTGGCTTTTAATCAAAAGAGCAGTAAATCGGTCGTGAGACATACTAAATAATTATAGGCATAAATTCTCAGAGTGTTATCTCGGCCTATATCTCTGAGTTCGATAGCTAAATTTATAAAAATCCAATATCATGTCATGTTTGCCCACGACGAACTCCGAAACTACTCAACCGATCTTCATGAAAGCTGACATTAACGTATAATTTGGTCCAACTTGAGAGATGTATTTCGAATAATGGTCTCAATATTTTTTAATTACAAATCAAATGATTGTCAATGTTGATTATTGTTATTAATCGTAAGTTTCATTTGTCTCGAACAGATGGCGCTTTAAATCAGTTTATTAACAGAAAACTGTAGGATCTTCCGTTACAGATATGTCATTGTCATGTATGTCATCATATGTCATGGCGCCATGTTTTAATGTTAAATTTCTTTTTCAACTGCAGCTTATTTTATTCATTTTATTACATCATTACATAATATAAAACAAAGTCGCCTACCGCGTCTGTCTGTCTGTCTGTTCGCGATAAATTCAAAAACTACTGCTCGGATTTTCATGCGGTTTTCACCAATAGATACAGTGATTCATGAGGAAGATTTTGGTATATATTATCATTATGTGATTTTTTTATAATCAGGGCGGGACAACGTCTGCCTGGCTCGCTAGTAATATATATATGTTAATCTAATTACTATGTAACCTCGCTTTATGCGTATGAAGTTTTATTTCATTTTGATGTGTTGTGTATTATTTTGTATTATATCGTGATTCTTTTAATTCGACATGTATGGCTCAGCTAGTAAGTTATTATATATCATTATAATTTTATAACGACATAACCGTAACGATTATTATTAAGTTAGAATTGCTCGGAATATATTTCTTCTGGAATCTGCTTCGGCTACGCAATCCGTTCTGATCTAAAATTTGACAACCTATTTTTGCTCCGTTGGGCATTAAAAAGGTTGCAAAGGCTCAATGAAAATAAAAAAATAAGGAGTCTAGAACCATCCACGAAAAAATCGGCATCGCCTTTATATCATTACGAAATAAAGAAAGGAAAACAGACTCATCGATACACGTAAAGAATAAAGTTTGCACTCTTTATTATGGTCGAATTTCGACTACTAGTACCTATAATATAAACGTTTTATATATCTATACATATAATAAGAATGTAAATCTAATGAGTCGGTACTTATTAGATTTTTGTGAATAAAATTGTTGCAGGTGTCTTGAAATAAGTAATAAAATACATTTCAGTCATTTTAAGAAATGTCTGTCTGTTTGTTTGAACACGTATCACTCCTAAAGTACTGTGTTCATGATAAACCTGAAATCATAAAGCATATCCTCGAGTAACATTCAGTCTTGGTTACATTAAAATCGGTTCACTCTATCAAAACTTATTGTTATTTTAATGACGATGCGACTTAAAGTACGAGAGAAAAGTAATTTTTTTTTTTAATGTCACAAGTGGCAAACGAACAGGTGGGTCACCTGCTGTTAAGTGATCACCACAGTCCAGGGACACTAACAACACCAGAGGAGTCGCCAGTGCGTTGTCACCCTTTGGGGAAGGGATTAGGGGAGAGAGAGAGGGAGAGGAGAAGAGGGGAGGGGAGGTGGGTCTCCGGTGCACCGGCTAAGTAAATGGACTTAATATGTTCAGATGATTTTTTTGGTCACTGTTTTTTTACATTAGATTCCACGCAGAAGGAGTCGCGGGCACAGCTACTACTAGCTACATATACTACTATAATATATTACTTATAATAACAAAGTGCTTTATTATTACTCGCAAGTCAGCCTTCACAACAGAGACGATAAAATTGCGTGTCCTAATACATAGTCAAAAGCACATGTTAATTAATTTAGGAAACGGATCACGTTTCGCTATAAATCATTGTCTGCATCACTGTCTGCGAAATTGTCGCATCATATTTCTGCTAATTCGCCATTGTCTATGATTGAATCGCATTCCTGGGTATCCCGGTGCTTCAAAAGTCATTATAATGCTTCTGATTTATTATTAACTAGCACTGATGACTCAAACAAGTACACAGGATTGGCATACCTCAGAAAAAAATATTGAATTATTAAATGTTCTAATAAGTACTACCAACAAACGTGGGGTAGAAATTAATAAATTATTTTGATCGGGCATGCAAACGTGCATCAATATCTTACGATCATTCCACATCGAGTTGTTCTAAGGTGCGGACGTTCCTTAGAAAATTTTACGGTTTAATTGCAAAGAAACAGTGTCTAAAAATTAAAGCCCTGTTACATGTATTAAATTTCTTTACCTCAAAATCGTATTTAACCCATGCCTAACTAAACCCGGTTTAAGTACTTATGTATGCAACTTACACAAGAGTTGTAATAACTCGATCCAATGTTTTAAACTTCCATTCTATATAGTTATTGCACAAAAAACCTTTTGAACTTCATCAACTTATTTCTTGTAAGCGAAGTGATTGTTATTACACTTTTGATCTTTAGTTAAAAACAGGTATTATATCAATTCAATATACGACAGAGTGCGTAGATTGGAACATAGTATTATAGTCTCAGTTCTTAAATCATCAAACAGTCAAATGGTGATATTAGAAACGATATCTCTAGTTATTAAAACCATTATAAGAGACCACTCATGCCGTATGCCTCCGAGTGCTTGGTTACGAAACAGACGGATGAGAGCAAACTACATGTGGCAGAGATGCGAATGTTAAGATGATAATTGTTACGGACAGATAAGTTATCAGATCTCCATGTAAATAATTGTTTAATAAATGTTTCTACGTACTACGAATAGAGGTGTTGTCATGTTTCTATATTTCTCTCTACTAATGTAATGTAACTAAATGTAACGTTTGTGTAATGGAATGTCTTTATAATAATAGATACCATATATGTGTATGTTTAATGTGTCTGTTACAGACAGACGAGCTATTATTAGCTAATATTATCATTAGCTATTGTCTATGTGTATAAATTTGTTTATGTAATACGTACAGATAAACTGTCGTATTTCCTATGTAACTGATTTTAATGTACAATATGTCTTATGTGATATTTAAAAATATAATTCATGTAATAATACAAATATAACCGCCAACACGGTTATTATTATTATTTGTCTAATGTTATACGGAACCATCACTGAAAATATAATGTGAATTTATTTAAACTCTGTAAATGTATGGATGAACGTGCGGCAGTGAGGCACGTATAATATACTAATTGTAAGACTATAATTGTAGTGTTAAACTGAGGAAAAATATGTATTGTCACCGGCTCGTTATACACGATTAAGCTACTTGTAAAGAATCCTGAAAATAAATATACAGTCCACTGAAGTCAAGTTTGTGAAAGTCAACCATTGTTTTATTTGAAGAACCTAGAAGGTGAACGTCTGAATCCAACAATAATATTAAGAATGAGTATAACAGAGGATGTTTGAAAATGGCACCAGTGACGGAGCAGTTGAAGAGTAATAGGTTAGCATGGTATGGACATGTAACTAGAAAAGGTTTAATTTGAGTATGATGGTGAATGGATATAGGAATAGAGGAAGATCGAAAAAGGTGTGAATGGATTGTATGAAAAATGATAGAGGAGAGTGGAAAAGGAAAGCACGTTGTACCGAACCTACTTAGGTGCGATAAAGGTAAGAAGATGATCTCTAGCTATATTGGTCCTCGACGAAAATCACATGGAAGCTAATGTTTGAATAAATCTATACTAATATTATAAAGATGGAGGGTTTGGTTGAACGCGCTAATCTCAGAAAATACTGGTCCGATTTAAAAAATACTTTCAGTGTTAGATAGCTCATTTATCGAGGAAGGCTATATATATATTATTACGGTAAGACCAATAGGAGTGGAACACCAATGAAGAATGTTTCAAAATCGTTCTTTTTTCCTATTGTGAGCTTCTGCTGCGTGTTAGCGTTAGCACGCCCAAAGTAACTATTCCACGCGAACGAAGTCGCGGGCAGATGCTTGATAAATCTATTAGTAGGATAACGATAAACTTTGAACGGATTAATAAAAACTCGATTTACTTGTGCATCTCTTAAACTGTTCAATTCATCAACGCCTACGTATAAAGTATGTATTTAAAATTCATAATTTTATAACGGAAACGTGTTTTTCTCGCAGATATAATTAAGATAAAACATTGCAATAAAATAAGATCTGGCAGTTTAGACGTTCCTATTGTGTTTAAAAAAATATGTTAAGTCTTTTTTTTGTTTTAAGATAATTACAATGTAATTTTTCGTGTATTATATTACATTTTTTGTTATTCTAATGAATCGTTATTGAGATAACGTTCACGCTATGCGAGTTCAATCTAGTCTTTGAAACTTACGTTTCAACAGTATGTTTAAGTCGGAAATTATTTTACTACTCGATAATTTTATATACACTGTGGTGTAAATAATTTTTTATTTGTTTTCTATTGAGGATAATGAAACAGGCAACAGTCCGCTGAATAATATAATAAGAATAGCAAGGAGGAGCATAGTAGACTGAAAATCTACAACGCTTTATCACATCGATACAACATACACTATTAATAATAATGAAAAATTAAACCTATGTAACATTAAATATTGATAAACATTTGACAAAGAACAAGAATAAATGAAAAAGTAAAAATGAATTCTATAAAAACTAAAATTAAACTATGGAATACAAAACAAGATGGTAAATATAATTAAGAATACTGAAATATAATTTACTGAATGTTTTTAAACAGTCATAGATATAATATGTGTTTGATTGTCCTTTTGAATTTAAAAGCTAGATCCGATCAGAGATGTGCTTGGATGTGAGCTCAGTGTACAAACGTACAATACAATACAATACAAACGTACAATTGAATTGAGATGGGAAGTATTATGCTTACAAGGTTTAAGAATAAATGTTTTAGGAAATCGATATTCAAAATTGGTGTTAAAATTTAGAGACTTTAGCAACGAGCAAGAGGAGATACAATTATAAAGTTAATTTATAATTATGCTAATAGTTAATTAATAAGAACATCATTGATATATATTTTTAAATAAACTTTCTTTTATTAGCATACATTGTCATTTGCATAATTTATATCATGTATAATTTTAAAAATCTAATATTACCATTTTTATAGCGAATTTTATCTTTAATTTTATAACATGCTTTTCTTCACATTATCGAGTTTCAACTTTCATTAGTATGACGCAAGTAACAAAAATATCATGTCATCTTAAATCGGTGATTTTCAACCTTTTGTTTGATATGAACCCCTCAGTACGTAAAATGCCAACCGCGCGTGTGCCGGTTTAGAATAACACTACCCCATCTCTTCCCATGCGTGTCGTAAAAGGCGACTGAAGGTATAGCTAAAAGCTTTTGGCGATATAATCCATCTAATCCAGTAACTCCTGTTAAGGAATGTATGTATGACCCTAATGAGTCGCAAAAAATAGTTGAAAAAATGGGTCCCTTGCGTTAATTAGTTTCGTCTCTTATGCAGAGGAATTCTCGCTCGAGTTTTGAAGCGTCGTGACGTACCTACAACGCGGATTACTATTTATAATTTGATGTGTTGTTTGAAAATATTTTAATATATTCGCTACGAAGTATTTTCGAACAAATTTAGGCCTTTACTCTCCACTAAATAGAATGATATCACTTTATAATTCTAAATCTGAAAGCTCTAATCTAGATATATTCACAAATAGTCTCAGCCAGTATAAACAAATTTATTTAAGTAACTTAAAATAAAAAGAAAATTGGAATGTTGGTTTGTTTTCTTTTTTTGTTTTAGCTTTCTCATTTACTTAAGTTATTTGCTGTAGAATATAATAAATACGTCGTAAACAACTATAATTAAGATTGCACTTATATAGAGTAATTGAAAATGCATGTTATGTACTATTCTAGTGTAAATCTTGTTGGTGTTTCCAAATAAATAAATAAATGTTGTAGAAACAATTGCCATTGTTATTATTTGTTGTGACGAGTGTTTGTTTCTATTTTACACTAATTTTGCATACAAATACACTACATATGCATATTACTAAACACAGCTCAGCACAGTAGGCACACCAGCACAGCCTGTAATGTAAGTGGTTTTGTAATCACGGTATTTATTTATTTGAGTTGCTGTGTACCACAGTTTCACTCAGGGCTGGTCACGACCCCGAATCGTATTATTGAAGGGCACAGCACCAATTCGATTTTGTGGTTGTGACCATCTCCTACAAACCCCACTATAATTCAAGCAAAGCTTACTATGGTAAAAAAGACCTTCGTTTCCGATACCATGGGGTAATTACTAGTTTCAACATGAATGGTGGTAGAGCCACGCTGAAACTATTACTGGTGGTTGTGACCATCTCCTACAAACCCCACTATAATTCAAGCAAAGCTTACTATGGTAAAAAAGACCTTCGTTTCCGATACCATGGGGTAATTACTAGTTTCAACATGAATGGTGGTAGAGCCACGCTGAAACTATTACTGGTTTCAGCATGAATGGGTCGGCTCGTCCGGGGTAGTAGCACCCTCTCATAGAAAACCGACGTGAAGTAACATTGCTTGCATTGTTGCGTTTCGTTGGGTCAGTGAGAACGCCGGAGGCCCACCTCCCCCCTCCAAACACAGGCTGGTAAGGAAATTGCGACTCCTCTGGTGTTCCTAGTATCTATAGACGGCGGTGATCACTTAACATCAGGTGACTTACCTATACGTTTGCCTCCTATGATATAAAAAATGTGAGATGCCTGTAATTGGCGTCAATCGAGGATCTTAATGGATGGCAGCCAACTCACTGCATCCTGACTATCGCAGGTCGTACCGGGCAACCGGTCCATCTGGATGTGATAGAACTGGACGAGAAAAGGGATTGCATGAGTGCAACTGCTTAACCACTGAAACCAATTCACGCGCAGATGAACCTTGGCACGATTTCGAATACCGAGCATAAGCCCTATGGTGACGAAATACCTCATGGTGGTGGGATTTTGGGTCACCGTGTGCCTGACTCCTACCTGTTGTTCTGCACATAGGCGGTCAGATGAGAGTGATCGCTCTTAGAATCGACTGAGACGGGATTTCTTGAAGACGTAATCTGGTTTCGAGAGCCACATTTACTCTCATTCCCGAAGTTAATAAGGTTCCCTATTGACGGATACGACAAGGAGGACATCATCATCAGTATGTATAATAATTTCACGATCCCTTAGCTTTCGTCGTTTGTACCCTGTATTTTTAAATTGAAACTCTAATATTAACTCCAGGATTATCTTATTGTAGGGCTATGAAATTCTGATCCGCATCCTTTTTGTGTGACGATGCAGTGGTAAGTGTAAGTAGTGTCTCGCTTGCCTTCGGGTTTTGGAGAACAGTGAGATATACGCTCTTCTCGTTTTCTTTATGAAAGTTGCACTTCTACCGCGTGTGAACTACGCACATTTCTTTTTAATGTTGCAAATATCAAATATGTACAATATTTTTATTTATTTTCATGGTTACGTATCGCTTAAATACATAAATGAATCAATGAAATGTGAATGTGACCGATGCCTATCTTTTCTATTTTAGATGCCCTTTATTAATGTATGGAAGTCATTCTTCATTACATTTTCTTAATAGAAATGTCTTTCATTTTTTTCTTTATTCAACCAACACATTGAGAAGAACTGTCTCAAATGATAATAAATCTTCTGTCAAAAATTTCCGTCAATTTAAGACAATTTTAATTTGCTATCTACACATATAATACCTAGATTTTTGTGAAACCTTTTTTTAGAAATGTCTGTCTGTTTGTTTGAGTACGCATCACTGCTAAAATACTGCGTTATCATTAACCTCTTCAAGAAAATAATAAAGCATATAATCGAATAATATTTAGTTTCTGTTTCATTAAAATGATTTGGTCTATGGAAAGCTATTGTAATTTTAATGAGGACGCGACTTAAGTACGAGAGAAAAGTAGACAGTAAATAGACTTAATACTTTCAGATGACTTTATCAGTGACTGTTTTGTACATCAGGTTCCATGCACATGAAGTCGCGGGCACAGCTGGTATTTATATTATAATAATGAACTTATATAAGAAAAACATTACATATCTGATAAATGGTATTAAAAGATTTAAAACAGACGCGTTATCAATGTTTATCATTTTATCTGGATCGTATAAAATACTAGTTTTTCGCTTCGTTTAAGTTTATGAAAAATTGATCTATCTCTTAGAAACTATACTTTCTTCGATACGTGTCTAGAAACGTGTATGCAAAATTGCAAAATGATCGGTTTAGTAAAGCATAATTTTTTTTAGATGACTTTATTAATCGCTCTTTTTTTA
>MU162387.1:0-10248 GCA_015888305.1 Antheraea pernyi
CTACCAGTGAAAGTCCCGTGAAAATTGGTACTAACCGGTATGGAGATAGCACTGTGGGCATAGCCAAGGTTAACAGCTAGTAAAAACTAATATTACTCGATTTTTTTTTATAAGGTTCACCTATCTGCCTGTGAAAGTTTCGTGAAGATCAGTCGAACCGTTTTGGAGACAGCACTGCAGGCAAAGCCACGGTTAACAGCTAGTATAAATTAAAATTGCTTGAATTACTTTTTTATAAGGTCAGCTATCTTCCAGTGAAAGTTTCGTGAAGATCGGTCGAACAGTTTTGGAGATAGTATTGCAGACGAAACCGCGGTTAATAGCTAGTCTAATTTAGAGTAGCCTAAGTAACCCACTGTAATTTCAGCTCACTGTCAGTGAAATCCCGTCAAAATTGGTCCAGCCTTTTCGGAGATTACCCGGAACAGACAGACCGACAAAAATTTAAAAAATTGCATTTTTGTTATCAGTAGCGTGTATACTTACGTACCCAATCAATAAAAAAAATAATTGATATTACATACAGACACTTCATTTTTATTATATGTATAGATTCTCGCTTTATGCTTTGATATTATATATTTTACTCACATAATAGTAACATTGAGTTACAAAATTCCCTCTCATTTGAATTGGACCATACAAAATTTAGTTACTTGATAATTATTTCTTCAGATTCAAGTATTTTCAGACCGTATTTAGACGAATAGAAGAAGTAATAGAAATAATATTCTCTCAATATATCTAATTTCAATTACTTTACTAATGGAAAGCAGTAATTTTACTGTTCTGTTAATCCTAAATAGGTAATTAAAAATGAACAAGTCATTTAACTTGTCATTAGCTGTTGCTCACGACATAAATACATTTAACCAAACATACATTTTTTTTTATATCATAGGGGGCAAACGAACAGGTAGTTCACCTGATGTCAAGTCACCACCGTGCATAGACACTTGCAACACTAACGGAGTCGCAAGTACGTTGCCAGCCTGTGTTGAGGGGAGGAAGGCAAGGGAAGGTAGACCTCCGGGGCTCTCACTGACCGAACGAAACGCGACAATGCAGGCACTGTTACTTCACGTCGATTTTCTGTGGGAGAGTGGTACTACCCCGGGCGAGCCGACCTATTCATGCTGAAACCAGTAACAGCTTCAGCGTGACTCTACCACCTACAGATTACATTTTTGACGCCCATATCAAAATTTCTCCATCCCAAGGGATCATAGTAGGTGGCGAATTAATAATATTTGGTGGGTTATATATCAAAGAAGTGAGATAAACATTAATATCTAAAAATTGGAAAACCCCTATTATGAATGAATGAAAAAAGTATTGTTATTTAGGTATAGTTAAACGGCATCGAAAACTTTTTTTATTTAATATTTTTAGGCTATAATCTAACGATTTGGATTTTGACAAAAGAAAAGCGATAATTTCAGAATTTGCTTCACTTACATTGGATTTTTAGTTTGTAAAAAAATACATCTAAAATTTTTGTCTTCTCTACAGCCACCATGCAGAATTAAATGAGTTATTTGGATAAATATATGTTGTTACAAGAATTATTCTCTAAATCTTAAATCCGGTTTGAGCTATTGTTTTAATAAACACTTCACTAAATTAATTTCTATCAAAGGATTTCGACTGGGTTTGTGTTTTTATTTTAAACTAGCTTCTGCCCGTGACTTCGTCTGAGTGGAATTGTTACTTTGGACTAACAGTATCAGGCAGCGGAAGCTCTAAAAAAATCGATTTTGAAACTTTCTTAATTGGTGCTCCGATCCCACTGGTCTTAGCGTGATGACCAATAGATTTCCTCGATAAATAAGCTATCTAACACTGAAATAATTTTTCAAATCGGACCAGTAGTTTCTGAGATTAGCGGGTTCAACCAAATTAGTTGAAGATTACTTCGTACTTAACTCGAGCCGTCATTCAAATTATAATAACTTATGGTAGAATGGACCGATTTTAATAAAACAAAGACCAAGTTACTCCTGAAGATATGCTTTATAATTTATGATTTGAGATTTTATTGTGAACCCAGTGCTTTAGCAGTGAGGCGTGTTCATACAGACAGACAGACATTTCTAAAAATGATCGAAACGTATTCTATTTTTTTTTTTTAATGTAATGTAAATTAGTTTTAATGGTGGTAGAGCCACGCTGAAACTATTATTGGTTTCAGCATGAATGGGTCGGCTCGCCTGGGGTAGTACCACCCTCTCATAGAAAACCGACGTGAAGTAACAGTGCTTGCATTGTTGCGTTTCGTTCGGTCAGTGAGAGCGCCGGAGACCCACCTCCCCTCCCCTCTCCTCTCTCCTCTCCCTTTCCCTCCCCTAACCCTTCCCTCCAAAAGATGGCAACGCACTTGCGACTCCTCTGGTGTTGTTAGTTTCCATGGACGGTGGTCATCACTTAACAGCAGGTGACCCACCTGTTCGTTTGCCGCCTATGATATAAAAAAAAAAAAAACGAAAATCGAAAAAGTACATGCACGTTAGATTTACATTCATATTATATGTATAGAAGACAAACAGGTTTTTAATTATCATATATTTAGGCCATTGACAAAAAATACCTATTTACGTAACATATGTGTTATAGACAAAATTAAATAAATGTGTTTTTTTAATTTTCATATCAATTATATTATGGATGGACAATATTCGAATTTCAGAATTTGTTTATTGTCTTCTTAACATTAATGTGGTATTCATATATATTGGCCCTCGGAATAATATTTAATATATACATTGTTATAAAGTATATTAATCAGTCAAACGTATGAAGAGCTGTAAAATATGAATATTATATGTGCACAGGCCACTATACTACGCGTCAGTAGTCTGACGTAAGCCGCGCAAGCGCAATACGACCGGTCATGCTTACGTAGCATGTCATGACGCGAAATTATAAATTTATCTACTGCCAAAAATACCACACAACGCGCCTAAATAAATTTTCACTTCAAAAAAAGTCACCATAATAACAGTTAATTACAATTCAAAGTCAATTCAAAAGATCCTTTATAGATACAAATAGCATATATTTAGCAATATGAGTTCAATTATTGAAAATATAATGCTAAAAGTTATAAAAGGCAATTATACTCATAATTTAGTTAATCACGAAACATCAAACACTCCAATTCTGTAAACCAAATATATTTCTCAACGTTTTCCTCAAGTTCTATTCAAAAACTTTTTTCTAAAACCATTCGCTTTTAATCTGAGAAGTCTTTGATGTCGGTAAATGAATTCTTTGCCGCAATATCTTAAGTTATATTCCCTAAACTCATATATTTATAACGCATTTAAATAATTAATTAACTTAATATCGATTGCGGATGTTTTAGGCGCAATTTTTTATTAATTGTGTTTAGCGACATCTCTTGGCGAGGGTTGGGATAACGCGAAACGTCACTTAGTTTAATGACGTTATGCCTTTGCGTTTATTCAAAGTAATCTTTATATTGCTTTGATCTTTTATCTATAATGTGATTAGTGAACGTTATTTTTTGTATAAAAGAAAGAAAGCGAAATATTTGCAACTAAACAGTGAAAATAATTGAAAACGCGTTTGTTGTTTTAATTACTAATATTACTATAGAAAATGCATTTTAAACCGAGTCGTCGGGCAATAAATGTCACTGACAGTAGTGATGTGCACGCAATGCAACCCGTTATCGAAACTCAACATGACATGACATTCTTTATGCCTTTATGACACTCATTACATTACTTACACTTCGTTAGGCAATACGCACAGTGGAGAATTTATTTTCTAATGTGGTTTTGAAGAAATTAAATGTTGACATCAACGCTCAAGCTCGGGCTGTAATTCACAACGTGTTCCTGTTTTTAAAAGAATTGAAAACAGTTCCCGAGAAAAAATTAAAACTTTTATTTTCAGATAGCGAAAAATTATTCCTATTAATACTTAACATAATTTAGCATATCGATCGTACCTATCCCGTTATCACCTCTACAACTCTTACGCACATCACTACACCTCTCCATCATACGGAAGTGCGAGCGAAACAGACAGACAAATATGATTTATGACCCGAAGCCTCAGTTCATAATGCGTCGACTATAGTTTCAGACGTAACTTTTTCAGGTACACTCGGACAAATAAAATCAATCGTTTTTCGTTGCAGTAAAACGTGGTAGCGGCCAATTTATTCCCGGCGGAAATGCAAAGGAATGTCCACAATAATATTTACTGACAGATTTCCAAAAAAAAGGCCTTCTTCAATCAGAAATCGTGTCTGTACATTAAAAGGAAATAATATTCGTAGAACATTTTCAATAACATAAAATATCATTGAATCTAATCCGATTCTGATAAAATGTTGTACACTAGAAATATATATCTTTTGTATATATATATGTAATTCTTCTGTACGTGTATATGTGACTGAACTCCTTCTAAACGGCTGGACCGATTTTGATAAAGTGTTTTTTGTGTATTCAAGAAATGCTTAGATTTACAATTGGACCCGGTAGGTGGCGCTGTGGTCTGATTATAGGTTTGTTTATTACTATTATTACTACAGGACAACGTCCGCCGGATCCATTAGTATGTATTTAAGGACTATAAATAATAGTTTTTAACCAAATTTTACTATGATGATAATTTTACGCGGACCAAGTCGCGAGCGATTGCTAGTACTTGATATATCCAAACTTTTAGCCCCTGGACAAATGAAGTATGGATGTCTAATATATTGCGTGACATTTTATGATAATATTTGACGTACATGAAGGTCTCATTTGAGTACAATTTAAATAAAACTTATTTTTTTCGATTTTTGCGCTCTTAACGACGTGACGGTACGTATTCCTGAATTAATATTTCATGAGACATATGTATACGAATACTTTATAAAAAATGCTCGACCTCCGGCTTAGAGTTTGCGATCTGCGTTCATTAAACGAATACCGATTTGTGATATACTAAAATCGATTATCCTAATCAATATTAATCATCGAACCCAGCCAGGGAATCGATCAATGACACTATAAAATTGTAATTGTTTTTTTTTTATTTAGATAAAAATAAATAATTTATAATTATAAACAAAAAGTTCATGAGCATAATAATTAAGAAATCGAATTCTGAATAATTGATCTTCTAGACCTCGATTTAATTATGGATCAAACCCCCGGACCACGATTCGAATCGATTTACATATTGTTTTTTTTTTGCGAAGAATCGTCATCCCTACTCCGCCCTGCATATTTGTAAAGGAAACGTTATTCTAATTAAATATGCTTCCAATAAAATAGTATTTAATAAAGCTTTATATTAATACTAATTAATGGCTCTATTTGCATGAAAATTAATATATTATTTCGTGGAAACAACGTGTGTCATTTTAATTAACTGTCTTTTAATTCTTTCGAAGCGTTTCTAAATTATATTGGGGGATGCAAACAGACGGACAAAGTTAGGTCGTATTCGTGATTAGTGACTTTTAAAATAGTTATCAAGAACAACATATTGGGAGAAAAATATAAGTGTACAGATTTAATACACTTTTTATTTATAATTCTCCATACCAATAAAATCAAGAAATTACAATACAGTCCCGCGCTTATTAACATCAGCAATGTTGGTAATAACGTCGATTATTGATAACAAATAAACAAACATAATGAAACCAACCTTAATTTAATATATTTAAAGTAGAGAGCCAGGAGGACGTTGCCGTGCCTGAATAATTTCAAAAATTCGAAAAGTCAACCGCTGCACCACCTATGTGGCCCAATTGTGAATCTAAAGCATTCATGAATCCACCTTAACACACAAAAAGTTTCATCAAAACCGGTCCAACCGTTTAGGAGGAGTTCAATCATATACACACGGACAGAAGAATTATATATCTTTATATATAAATTACTTCTGTACGTGTGTATGTCACTGAACTCCTACTAAACGGCTGGACCGATTTTAATGAAATTTTGTGTGTATGTTCCAGTTGGTCCGAGAATGGTTTAGATTCAAGTCAAATGGACACGGTAGGTGGCACTGCGGTTGAATTTTAGATTTGTTTTTATTCTCAAGGCAATCATGATTTAAGATGTTTTCCAAAAATTTTCTTTGTCCTTTTTTTTCTTTAATCAATATTTCTACTATACCTATTCATTTTTATACATCACCAAATAATAAGACAAACTTTAAATTTGAGTTAATGTTTTTTTAATATATAATTATCATTACGTTCGTTTGAGTAATTATATTTTTAAACTGAATAACACTATAATTCTCTCTGTAGATGTATTTGTCCCAAATTTTATGAGTAACACGACACATACGCTAAATACAATATTAAAAGTATTTATCTCAATTGAATTTAGGAATGGAACTACCGTTATTGAATTTTTTGTACACGGGAAGTATATTTATTTCATGTAAGAATTGATAGATTACAAAAATTTTCTGAATAATCTATACTAATATTATAAAGAGGTAAAATTTGTGAGTTTGTGACGTTGTGACGTTGTAAGGGGTAATCTCAGGAACTATTCTTTCAGTGTTATATAGCTCATTTATCAGGGAAGGTTATAGGCTATCATCTATCATCATCATATATCATCACGGTAAGACCCATAGGAGCTGAGCAGCAATAAAGAATGTTGCAAAATCGGGGTATTTTTTCCTTTTCAGAGCTTCCGCTGCGTTTTAGCGCAAAATAACCAATCCACGCGTACGTATTACCGCCCAACGAAGAGGGCACGGGTCGGCTAGTACTTTAATAAATAAATAAAAAATCTCAAACGACTGTAACGATATTTTATTTAGAAGGGGTATACTTTATTCCAAAATTAATAGCGTCCACCAATTATTAATTTATAAACATATTTAACAATTAAAGTATGAGACGAAAATAATTACTGCGTAACAAATGTGGGTACAAATAATATCTCAACTAATATTAAATATGAGAATGGACGTTAGTTTCTTACACTTTAATTTATTGATTAGTCAAATTCTAATCAAAACAAAAACTATCTCCGAGGTATAAAGTGCTGCTGAATATATGCTAATAATAATTATCAGAAACAAATTGCCGTGTAGATTGACAAATAAATTATCCTTAATCTGTTTTCTGTCATGGAAATCATCACCAGACAACTGGTTGAGAACTCGCGTGCGGTAATTGCGTGACGCACCGGAGTCTATACAGCTCAGCGAGTCCATCACGGCCCTAACGTTAGTAAATATATTTCAAGGCATAGAATTACTAGGTTTTTAGTTAAATTTAACTTTCTTTGTGAGCGTAGGGAAAAATCCATCTTTGAGTTCTAGTGCGACGATACTAACGCAAAAAGGACGGATAATAGACACATGACTCGTGAGTGAAAAAGAAAAAAGCTATATATGCTAAACCAAGACAATGAGACAAGCAAGAATCTGTACATTTACAAAACTGTCTAGAGATATATAGAGAATATATATGATATACTAACAGCTTCTGCAAGTCTGTACACGTTTTTATATATTAATTATCACTTATAATATAACCTGTCATTTTATTATTATCCTAGCTGATGCCCTTCTTCTGCGTTATTTACATTATCTTTTACGTACTGAGAGAAAAGTTGAAAATAGAAAACCGACGTGAAGTAACAGTGCTTGCATTGTTGCGTTTCGTTCGGTCAGTGAGAGCGCCGGAGACCCATCTCCCCTCCCCTCTCCTCTCTCCTCTCCTTTTCCCTCCCCTAACCCTTCCCTCCGAAAGATGGCAACGCACTTACGACTCCTCTGGGGTTGTTAGTGTGCATGGATGGTGGTGATCACTTAACAGCAGGTGACCCACCTGTTCGTTTGCCACCTATGACATAAAAAAAAAAACCACCCATTTTTTTTCGCTGCCAAAATTTCTTTGTAATTTATTTTATCAATTTATGTACCATTCCTCTCCTGAGTGTACGTACTCCACCGCTTGCCTCACTTAACACATCGCTGAACACCGCCTTTATAACCTTTTATTAAATTAACTTATGTTGATAATTATTTTATTAATTAGAACCAAGTGTCTAAGTATTTTAAAAACTCTAAATATATCCAATAAAAAAAATTTTCTCGACGCCCTCTAATCTCACGTGAGATCTTTAAAAAATGTGTATTTTTAATACAAATACTTTTTACTATTATCACTATATATAAAACAAAGTCCACAGCCAGGTCTGTCTGTCTCTCTGTTCGCGATAAATTAAAAAACTACTGAACAGATTGTCATGCTGTTTTAACCAGTAGATAAAATGATTGATGATGATGATGATGCTGAAAAGGACGAGACAACGTGCGCCGGGTCCGCTAGTTATTACTACAGCGATCAACATATAATACAATTAGGCAGAAATAATTTTACTTACTATCGTCAGTGCCTTTCGTACACTGACAGAGTGTATTTACATATTTATACGAAATGTGTCAAAATAACAGGGCCTGTACTATCTCTGTCATCGCGCTAAACCCGTGATGAATGAGACGTTATGTTCTACGCTACAGTATTCAATCACGTTGGACAGATCGGTAAGCACGTAGTGATGCTAAAGTCGTTGATTGCTATGATACGTTATAAAACAGATTCACTTCTCACGTCTGTCTGTTTGTTCCCTTAATTCTTGTAGAGTACACAACGGATTTTGATACTTTTTTCTCCACTTTTCTTTACTTTTTTCTTTAAATGGTGGTAGAGCCACGCTGAAACTATTACTGGTTTCAGCATGAATGGGTCGGCTCGCCCGGGGTAGTACCACCCTCTCATAGAAAACCGACGTGAAGTAAGTTCGGTCAGTGAGAGCGCCGGAGACCCATCTCCCCTCCCCTCTCCTCTCTCCTCTCCTTTTCCCTCCCCTAACCCTTCCGTCCGAAAGATGGCAACGCACTTACGACTCCTCCGGTGTTGTTAGTGTCCATGGACGGTGGTGATCACTTAACAGTAGGTGACCCACCTGTTCGTTAGCAACCTATGACATAAAAAAAAACTTCTTTAGACACGTTGAACGGTAATGTTTTGGTGGGAGATAAATTTATAATTTCGCGTGATGACATGCTAATAAACGTGACCGACCGTAATACGCTTACGCAGTTTGTGTCCGATTAACAAGGCGTAGTATGGACTGTGTACGTGTTTTGAGCGTGTGCAGCCCATCATATTTTTGATGGATTTGTTATTTAATCGTATGGTTCAAATGGAGTAATCCGTTCTATTTTATTATAATTGGAGATTAAATTCTCGCAGCCATTTTAGGGCGTCGTCAGTAAGAACGATCAGGTCATCTGGAGAACCATTATATTTTCTTAATGGGCATTGCTGTATGATGTGTGCTAAGGGTTGGATATCCGCATCGCAATCACACCGTGGCGAGTCAATCCATTTTTATGGATTAATAAACTTTATAAAAATATATATAATTATCGTTCGGAGGGCCAATGGATTTGAAAACCACACTAATGTTGATAATTACAATATACAAATTATTAAAATTTAAATATTGTAATTCACACTTTAATTAATTTAAAACTTTAAAAGAGAACACAGTTATTTCATTGTTTTAAGTTTTCACTTCTGTTGGCAATCCTTATGACTGCCTGGACTTTTTTTATACTATAGGTTTTAGCGTTAGACCACAATCTCATGCGATTTTAAATGACGATATGGTCCAAGATGGTAATGACGCTAAATCTAGAGGCGATTGCCTCTCCAGTACAGCTATCAGAACAAACTAAGAGGTGCTTAGCGATAGATTTTCAACTTGAGATTTAATGTATGTCCGTAAAAACTTTCAAAAACTGCATTTAGTAAAAGACCGGCATAATCTCAATACTACAAACTGTAATAAACTGTTGGTTCCATGTTTCAGACTTAGCAAAACCAGTAATAGTTTTTTAGGTAATAGTGTTAGGTTCTACAATAAACATCAATATAAGACGTACAAAGGCCGTTATACTACGCGTCGCTCGTCTGGCACTAGTCACGTTTCACTAGCATGTCATGACGCGAAATCATAACTTTATCTCCTGCTAAAAGTACCATAAACCTAAAAATTGGGGTGTAAGGGTGTCGAATAACATCGTAAGACTTGAAACACCCAAGCCAACCTTACCTGCACGTGGTGCACCCTGCTGAATAACGAACGAGGCAATGGCGAAAGCGGGGTGGTAGGGTTTTACAGTCTCCCGGGGGGGAGACTGGAGGGAGGTGGAGCGCCTGGCCATGATGGC
>MNPI01026464.1:0-25998 GCA_015888305.1 Antheraea pernyi
GCGCCGGTTACCCACCTACCCTCCCCTCCACCAAACAGGTTGGTAACGCACTTGCCCATCCCTTGGTGTCGCAAGTGTCTGTGGACGGTGGTGATCACTTAACATCAGGTAACCCACCTGTTCGTTTGCCTCCTATGAAATAAAAAAAAGATTTATTTATTTGGCTGAAAACACCAATCGCAGGAAGTACTGGTCTGATTAAAAAAAAATCTTTCAGTATTAGATAGCTCATTTATCGAGGAAGATTATAGTCTAAATATCATTATGCCAAGACCAATAGGAGCGGAACATCAATGAAGAATTTTCCTTTTGAGAGCTTCTGCTGCATGTTAGCGTTAGCTCAAAGTAACTATGCCACAAGGACAAAGTCGAAGGCAGATGCTAGTTTAATAATATAGCTAAATAGAGTTATCAGTTGTTTTTTGTTATAATTGGATATTTTATTATTCCAGCCATTTTAGCAACAACTGCTGAGAACAAACATGTCATCTACAGCAGGGATTAGCAAACTGGGTTCCCTCTAAATTATTTATTAAATAATGCGACAGTTACAAATAATATATTGAAATAGCTCAACGTATGTGATGAGAAGAACTCACTGTAGATGTAAGTAGTAACACTAGTTTGTAAGTTGTGTGTATAGTAACCAAATGGACTTTTGTCTGCAATAAAACATTTTTGATTTGATTACTTCTATGTAAATAGGTAGTTAGCAGGCATTCAGCCCGGACATAATACCTAAGTATAAAACAATTTCATTCTTCACATTAAAACTTTTTAAGAATAATGTGTTTCAATTATATTACAAATTTCTTAAAATAAAAGTTTTTATATGAATTACGATATTGATTTGTAATAATTTGTTATGGGGTTCCATAAAATAAAAAGTATTTGGTTGTTGTTACGTTATTTTTAAAGTTTAGGAATCCCTGATCCAGAGAACCATAGTTTTTTCTTAGTTCTTATATATTCTTCTATAGTGTGTTCTATTGATATCAAAACATTCGTTTCATATTTTGAAATCACACTTTTCATAGTCAACTGTTAAGTTTTAATCTGAAACTGAAGTAGCGTGCCGATGTAACACACAGTAAGGCTAGTTTCAGTACACTTTTACAGTACAGTTACAAAACGGAAATTTCTCTTGCTGATGTAACACAGCAAGACAATCATTTTCAATTTAATGTAACATATTATGAAGTTAGTTTCGGTTTAAACGGAAATTGCACACACCAATGTATCCAGACCATACAGTTTATAAACAATTTCTTTTGGAATATTGTATACACAATTTCTTTTATTTATTACTACTATTTTACATAATTTTCAACCTAAGGATATTAATTTAGCAGGTAGGCATTAGATAATGCTTTACTATCATGCTACAATTAATTCTTAATAATATAGATTCTAGAAAAATTACGCAAGTAAATTCACAATCAATTACCTACATTTTCTTTTTAAATAGTAAGGATACATTTAAATCATATTAAAGTATGTAGTCAATTACCGTCTCCCGCGATAACCTGGTTACAAACGTAACACAGGTTTCCAAATAGTTGATGATAATGTTGTTCGCAATACGCCAGCCCTTTCTTCTCGTAATGGCGATGACCGTGGAATGGTTTTTCGCATTTAGCGCACACGAAATGCTGAAAAAGATTTTTTTTTTATATTTCTAACTATGAATAGCTCTTAATAGATTTGTAATTTACATAAAAGCTCCAATAATGTCTATATTTATCAGATAGAATCATGAAAGTAGCGACAAAAATACTTTATTTGATCATGAATGTTTTTAAGCAAAATATGTTCCATTTATAGATTCAATACTAACAATTTTACATTCAAATATTATACTTTAAATAGATATGATAACTAACAACCTTGATATCTTAACAACATCATTATGTTATCTATAAAATTTTGTCTTTTAGTATATCGAAAAGTGACATTTTCTATATCTTTGCTTAGAGTTCAGTTTATTGATTAATTAAAAGTGGTAATTTATTATTTATTTATACATTATGCGTAAAATACGCAATGGCGGACTTAATGCCGAAGGCATTCTCTACCAGTCAACCATTAAGTGATGCAGAGATAAATGTTGGTAGGTGTAAAAGGAGAAGTTTTTATAAAATTATGTTTGAACTATTTAATATAACAATATATAAATAAAATATCGACACCGATATACTACATATATACAATACATACATTTAATAACATCATACATAAATAAAAGTATAATAAGTAAACATCAATGTACAAATGGTAAAAAGGTAAAATAATAATAATAATTTAAAAATCAAAAATATCCCTTCTCCAATATAACAATTACTTCCCATAAAAGAATAACACCATTAAAATAATTCATGTCGCAAGTCATGACCATTGTACATTTATGAATCCGAAAAGGTTTTTCCAGATAGGGAATGTGTGTTTACCTCAACATGCCAATGCTTCCCTAGGGCGGTAACAATCCTCTCCTCGATAGGGCGGCGACATGCACCACAAATAGGAATACCCATCTTATCATGGCAACGTAGGCAAAACAGGTTATTCTGAAAATAATTTCTTTCAATTATATCTATCACATAATTTAATGGAATCCATGTTTACCTACTACTCAATAAGGTAAATTCCATAAGATAAACTAGGTAATGACAATAAGATAAAAGAACAATTTAAAATTTTGATTATAACATGTGAATAAATAATTATAAATCCTTTCATTTATTAATAAAATGTTTAAATTTTTTATTCACTTAAGAACCAATGTATACTTTGCTAATTGACATTATTTCAAAACCTATAAAGGAATTTCTTACAAAAACATGTGGCGTAGTTAAAATCGTGAGTTTAATTATATTTATATGACCAATTATATTTAAATCAATTAATTCATTAAAAATCTAAGAAGCCTGTTGTAGTAGTAGTTACGTAGTATACATTGTTATCACTAAACCAAATAAGCATGTTTATTATTTTAATTAACTTTTCAAGTTTTGGTTCACATCTCATGTCCAGTATCCTATACACAATTATTAGGTATTTGTATTTACTGTATAATAGGAAAATTGATTTTAGTGTCTCGTAAATTACTGTGGAAAATCATCAAGTACACAATGGATTTAAATAAAGTGATACCATGTTATAAAATGAATATACTTACAACGTCATTAGCAGCGTATCCTGGGCGATGCTTCACCTCCCTGGCCGTGTGGTCTAGTTCCACGCCGCAGGTAGCGCAAGTGAAGTGGTAGCCGTGGTACACCTCGCCGCGGTAACGCAACGGTTCGCCGTCGATCACACCACTTACGAATTACACACAACATGCCGTTTATTATTATTTTCATGTATACATCTATATATATAATAAAAATGTAAATCTAACGCGCTGTAATTTTTTAGTTTTTGTAAAAAAAAATAATGTTGCATGTGTCTAATAAAATAATAAGAAATAGGTAATAAAATACATTTCAATCAATTTTAGAATTGTCAGTCTGTCTGTTTGTATGAACACGCAGCACTGCTAAAGTACTGCATTCAGGACAAAATCTTTGAAAATTGACTAACATTTAGTCTTTGTTTCATTAAAATCGGTTCACTTTATCAAAAGTTATTGTACTTTTAATAATGATGCGATTAAAGTACGAGAGAAAAGTAAATAAGTAAATTCGAATGATATTATTAATAGCTGTGGGTAGAGTGGGAGCAGTGTCTCACGTACCTTCGAGTATTGGAGAACAGTGAGACATACATACATTAACTGGTTCATAATTCAGTTTTATTTAAAGTCTCAAAGGGGTATAGTCAAGAATATGTGACTTTTTAAACTAATTCTAAAAAGAAGGAGGTTCTCAGTTCGGTTGTATTTTTTTTAGGTTTGTTTCCTGTTTAGGAACATTGTTTTTCTTTTGGAAAGGTGATATTTTCAAAGGAAGTTATTATTACATGGTACACTAGCATTAGATCTTGGATTTCAAAGACACTTATGGTACAATCCAAGAATAGGTAGATACTAATATGATCAAGGATGTTATATATTCATTTTTAATTATTATTGTATATATTTCTGTGGTGTAGATTTTTATAAAATCGTTTATTTTAATGCTAAAAGCTATATCGACTCCTGTACAAATATTGCATATCAGTATACGAAAGGAGCGTGAAGTGTACCAAATAGAAACTTATAAATAATGGCCATGAACTTGTCGACTTATGGATAAAAAGTTTTTACAATTTCTTTTATTGATAACACTAAAAATGGAGTGTTTATAGGCACGGACAGCAACTGGTGTCATGAAACAATCTGTAGATGATTACCAGTGCTGGTGTATTTATTATGTACGAATGGAATCGTTGTGACGTCATTTTGCAGTTAGTACAGAAATAGGATTCACTCTAGAATATGTATTCATCTATTTTATATATTTCTTTGACCATATAAGGAGAGGACAGGTCTAAATGGTAACTGGCTAAACTAAAGGACCGGCTATCTCGTACAGTAGTTAGAACACACATATATAGGGTGTTTGACGATAGATCTAACTTGGAAGTGACTAGTGAGGCTAGAAAAAGTCCTAATACCATGCTATGGTTTCATTGTATTATTTATCTTCATTGAAAGTCCCAGCTCATAGCCCAGATCAAAACCCATGTCGAAGGAAGTGGTGTAAAAACATGCTATAAATAAAAAACTAGATAGTTAAAGAATGCTAACAACTTACTGGCATTTATGGCACATGTAATTCTGCAGTCCATCGGCTTTGATACGAGTATTACAAGCGTGGCAGAGAGCGCGACCGCCGTGCTTTATAAATCCAGCATCAGCAAGCTCTATATTGCACTCCTCACAACGGAAGCAGGCGGGATGCCAGTTTGCGTTCATTGCTTTTATCACGCGACCGATTACAAATTCACCTGTCAATTTCATATTATATACTTCATTAGCGACCCGTCCCAGCTTTGCACGGGTTCAATGTAGATATCCATTTTAATGAAATACAGTTAAGGGCAGTTTTGATCTACATGACATGTACAACATATGTAATTTATTTAATTGGATAAGGAATAATACTGTACTGTATAAAATAGCTTGGTAAATAACACTTATTATTTTTGTAAAAATTGTTACTGTGGGTTATCCTTTACAGATAAATAAATACCATCGTGCATTTTTTTGTCGATGTTTTCAAGATATACAATTCCGTAGTACATTAATTTGATCTATCTCGTGAACTTTAGCCAGAATTTGCGATTTAAGCACAGAAAGATATGTTGGTTATGACATCATATTACAAATCTTTGAATTTTTCGGTTTTTCTGTACTATAGTATGTATGTATTATACATATAAACCTTCCTCTTGAATCACTATCTATCTAAACTGTAGTAAAGTCTAAGGGAACAGGCAGCGGAAGCGACTTCATTTTATAGTATGTAATGATTTACTAAGACAATCTAATTTCGAATGTAATATTATAAACGCATCCATCTTAACTACTCAATAAGCAGCTTTTAAATAATCATCATTTTCCTTAAAATTCATATTGATATATCTTTGGAGAAGTAAAAGAGACGACTGTGAAAATAGGAGCTCTCAATATTTATATTTAGAGGTTGCCCATCTAGGATTTCTATATGACATCATATTACAAATCTTTGAATTTTTCGGTTTTTCTGTACTATAGTATGTATGTATTATACATATAAACCTTCCTCTTGAATCACTCTATCTATCTAAACTGTAGTAAAGTCTAAGGGAACAGGCAGCGGAAGCGACTTCGTTTTATAGTATGTAATGATTTACTAAGACAATCTAATTTCGAATGTAATATTATAAACGCATCCATCTTAACTACTCAATAAGCAGCTTTTAAATAATCATCATTTTCCTTAAAATTCATATTGATATATCTTTGGAGAAGTAAAAGAGACGACTGTGAAAATAGGAGCTCTCAATATTTATATTTAGAGGTTGCCCATCTAGGATTTCTATTTTCAATATAAATAAGATAAGGATTTTTTTATTGAGTCTGGCGAAGCTGTAAAGACCTTGCCAGGGTAATAGCATAGTCAGTTAGAGAAAAAAAATGTATTGTTTGTGTTAAGATTCTTACTAGCATGTAGGACTTAATTGATTCATGAATATCAAAGCCCAATAAGTAGATCTAAATCTTTAAACAATTACAACTCAACATTAGAACATTATGCCCATGCGGGTTACTAGTTTAGTGTAAAAATAAGTACCCTAATTGATTTCATGGGTAATGTACAAATCTCACACAGAAATTTAGCTTTAAACTTTAATAGTACAATTAAACTTTTTAATGTATTTTTATAACTTACCGCATTTCCCGCAGCATGGAGCAAATAAAACTTGAAAGTCACGCTCGCAATATTTACGACCTTCAAACTCGTAAAATATTCCTTCGGGAAACATACGGAAACATTGTGCACACCTATTAAGAATAATGTTTGTTAAATTTATACTATGAGACCAATAAGAAGAAGACAACTTCACATGTTTAAAAATATAGGTACTTTCGTATTAAATGCAACGCGCTCACCGACTGCTGCAACGGCCGGCTCGCGTTAACTTTTTTCACAAGTCTAACCTTTTTTTTTTTTTTCTCCATGGGGAAATCCCTAACGGATGTCCATCTCACCGGGCAGCAGAGGATGGATGTGCCCGAGTCGCACGGACTAAAACCCCACATGGTACCTGTATAGGAAATGAATTTAGGAGGACTGTATCCACCACTCACCCGCATTTGGAGATCCTCTTCTTCGGGGTACCCCGGCTTGGTTCGTGGCTTAGATCGCTGGTTTTGTAATAGTAGGACACAAAGTCTACACTGGCACTTGATTTCTTTTAACGGATTGTTAGATATCTGTACCGGTTTTGCAATGTTTATTAGCGCAGATAACTCAAAGCGGTTTTGTATGTTGCTAGATTCAAAGGTAAACTGTTGCCTTAGAGGGCAGCACTTGCGAACGTTTTTAAAGGTGCGTTCATGAAAAGTAGTGGACAGATACATACCTTTTAAACGATAAAGTAATATGAAAACAAAAAGATTTGTGCTAACATATAAATTATTACAGATAACAAAACTACGGAACAGTACCTTTTTACACCTTTTGGCCTAAGGAGCAGCGACTGTCTAATCGACACTACATCTGCTCCTCCAACAGGTGTTGTCCCCTCCTAAGGGACCCAAACTGCGGCCTGAGGGGTCAAGATGGTGGACCCCTCAAGGGGAAATGGGTGTTACTCCCCCTAATGAACTGTGGGAGTCGCATCAGCATAATGCACCTCCACCACATGCACCTGTGCAGTTTAACTGCCCGGAGCGACGGACATGCTCGTGTCTATCACAAGTGTAACCTAATCTAATGGATTTATTTTTCCTGTCTTGGTTCTGTTAGGCTAACTGAACCTAAGCTAAACTTGTGAAACAAAGAGTGCGGTGCCGTTTTGAGATTATTTATTTATACATTGTGCCTTAAATACGCAATTGCGGACTTAATGCCGAAGCCATTCTCTACCAGTCAACCATTAGGTGATGCAGAGATAAATGTTGGTAGGTTTTAAAGGAGAAGTTTTTATAAAATTATGTTTAACCTATTTAATATAACAATATATAAATAAAATATCAACACCGATATACTACATATATACAATACATTATGTCACCTCCAAATGATCAATCATTGGTAATATTGTATATTGTCAACTTGATGACTTTTAAGTGAAAACAAAAGTTTCACCTCAGTTTGGTTAGGTTAAACTTGCGAAAAAAGATAACACGAGCCGACTGCTGTGCATTTAATACGAAGGTACCAAAATATATTAAACTGTCAAGTTTGTATTGAGATAATATTAAATGATCTTTAGATTTGTGATAAACTTAAAAGACTACACAGTTAAACCAACAGGGAAAAATATAGAAGGAAACCTTTTAAATTGTATGTAATAACTGTTGTTCAGATTCACATATTTATAGTCTCCAAATGATTTATTTCACATAGGTTCCATTATGTCAACCAATACAAATATTTTATAAAGAATATTTCTCATGTCAACCTACAAGTAAGTATGTATTTAGTTTTACACTATACAAATTATATTATAAACTTCAATTTACATGTAAAATAGGTTCATAATGAATATTAACTTACACAAAACAATTTGTGTGCCAAAGTTCCCCATTGGAATTGACGATTTTCTCATTTGTTTCAAATCCATCACCACAGCGAGTGCAAAACATGTTATCAAGAGACATGGTAGCTAATCTGAAATATCAAATAAAAATCATCAAACAATTAGTAGTAAAACTGAATTTTTTGTTGAATTTTCATTTCATAACCAAGACAGAAAATTGACTCTTGTTTGCAATATGATACATATTTTGTAATAATAGTATAAAACCAAGTCCTCTACCGCGTCTATCTGTCTGTCTGTTCGCGATAAACTCAAAAAGTACTGAACGGATCTTCATGCGGTTTTCACCAGTGCATAAAGTGATTCATGAGGAACATTTTGGTATATAATTTGTCAAGGATTATTTTATAATCAGGGTGGGACAATGTTTGCAGGGCCCGCTAATTTTGTAATAAAACAAAATTTAATAAATTATATTTATAAGACTTGTGTAAATTACAAATCAATAATATACTATAAGTTGATATTCTAAAAGGAAAAAGGTAATATATAAGCAATTAGCATGAAATGAACTAGCATGTATACAAGGATAAAAATGTTTCATATGATAAAAATGTTATGATGTCATCAGTATAAAATAGTAAAAACAGACCAATTCCTTCACTACCATATAAGGTGTTTAATAAAGTCAGTAAATTAATTGAAATAAAACATCCACTTTCTCACATCTTTTATATATAAATTTCTTCTGTAAATGTGTATGTCACTGAACTCCTCCTAAATAGCTGCAACGATTTTGATGAAATTTTGTGTGTCTTCCAGTGGATCAGAGAATGGTTTAGATTAACAATTGGACCCGGTAGATGGTGTTGCAGTTGATTTTTTTATTATCAAGGCAGGACAATGTCCGCTGGGCCCGCTAGTATTTTATATTATTTTAATAACTACTTTACACATTAGGAATCAAATCCTGTGTTGCTGGTGACTTTACAAATATATCATTAATTAACACAATGACTATACAAACCATCAAAACAGTAAAACAAGAATAGTTTTGGTGCACAGATCCAGGACAAATTGTTAATTAGTAATTATGGTTTAGCAATAACAATTTAGTTCAATCTTATGGCACATTTTATCTACATCAGCAGTTTATGGAATAATGTTTTCTAAAAAAAAGTTCACATATTTCAGTTCAATGGTTTATTTAATTATCTACACATCAGCATATTTATTTAATCAAAAATGTTTATTATTGTCTACAAATATGAAATATTAGTTATTTTAAACACACAGATAAGTAAATAGTGCTTGAATGATATGTTGTGTACAATTAGTAATAATATTTTTTTTAATCCAAATATCCAATGAGTTTATTAAATCATGACGGTGTTTACAAAAGAACGAGCGTGAAGATGATATTATCAAGTAAAAGCTGTACAGAGTAGGTTAACCACTCCCACTGTACCAGATGTATCTTACCCTGGCATTTTTCCCTTCTAACGTACGCAATATAACTAAAACGTGATCTTCACAATATCTCTGTAGAAAGAAGAATATTGCATGAAATAACCAATAATTTAATATACAAAGATATACCCTAAAAAGCGACCAACAATCAACAAGTACCTAGGCCATGATGTAATGTAATAAATATAGATTCCAGTATCAGAAAATAACAAATTATATGACTTACTTTATATTTGTTACCGTAAAACTTTCATGTACGGTTTTAACTTCGTATTTTTTTAGTATGTAGTTATAAAGTGAACCTCAAGGAATTATTTGCTTAACAAAATGCACTCTAAATTGATGTTATCCGTAGCACAGACTAAAAGGATTCTACTTGTCTGTGGATACTTGTCAGGGCTTATAGATATGATATTCTGTATATTCACAGTGTATATTATTACACGGCACTGACCTTACATTTTAAAATATTATATAGGTACTATCGGGCCCGCGGACGTTGTTCCGCCCCGATAATAAAAAAACCCTTGTCAATTTATATACTTAAACTAGATAGACAGACGTGGCAGAAGACTCTGTTTTATAATATGTATGTAACGATGAAGATTGTCATATTATATTACATTGAGCTAATCAGAGCCGCAAAATTTGACTTAGTATGTAGAGAGTCTCGTCTATATAGCAAATTTATAGCAAACTTATCACAATTATATTGTAGTGAAATGATATTCTTCGATGATAAAAATATCACACGCAGATAAAAAATGATAAACTGCTAAATTTTATATCTGTTAGTATGAGTGCTAGTGTTATAGTTGCAGTACAATGAATCACATTCAGAATAATTTCGTTGTCAGTTACATGTTATTGCTGTTTTGGTTTTTTTTTTCTTGGTAATATTTGGTGTTATTAGAAAGGTATCCACATCGCAGAATGATGTTTCTGTGGAAGGCGTTGCCCTAACATAATTAAATGTTTATTACGAATTATTTGTTAACTATGAATGTATTTCATTTATGATAACACTATTCTTGCGACACACACAATACCTACACAGTGTATGTTATAAGATATATCCTATACATAGAAGCAAATACCATATAAAGCGGAATCTTCAATTAAAGTATGCAATCACCCAAAACTCACCGATCAGGTAGTGATCAATTAATGTTATTAGTAGCTAATTATAACCAACTAGCGGCCCGTCCCGGCTTCGCACGGGTGAACATGTGTTTTAAAAATTTGGGTTAAATATATGTGGATTGGCTAAAACTGATCATCCGACCACCTTCAACCTCCACCTCTCATGTCTCGAGAGGCCTTCCCGTGTCTGCCGAGCACATCTCGTGCTCCCGCAGCGTCCGCACCCGCGAATAGCAGCCCCCCATAGGATGGGTTTTGTTTTTTTCACTTATCGAACTGAATCGAATAGTTTAGTTTGTACCATTTCCGATATACACTTATGCGTTTGTGAACCATGCAATTTTTATTGTATGATTCACAAACGAATATATGTATGAATAGCTTAGAATAGTTTAGCTAGGTCAGTTTGGGTTTCTTAGGTAATATAATAAATAGCCCAAGCCGAGGTGTGCCGTGCGCCCTTGAGTGTGTTACCTAAATAAAATTGGCTGAGTGCCTTAAGCGCTCGCCTTAGTAGTCCAGTGAAGCTGTGAAGACTTTGCAAGGTCAATAGCGTAGTCAGTTCGAGAAAAAAAAACTTCCGTGAACCCTTCTTCGCCGCATAGCCTGCACGCACACACCACACCCCGGTAACGACGCGAGCGGCATATTTTGTTTAGATTGACAATTTTGAACTCGTAATATCTTTTGAATGCAATGGCCGATTTTAATAATTTAAAAGTTATCTACAAGTACTGAAACAGACTTCAATTAAAAATATTTATTTGGATAAGGATTAATATAAAGACATGAATAACATGGTATTTTAGGCATGGTCTGGTTTTTGTTAAATTTAAAAAAAAAAAGTAGTTATAATGACATAATCAGAATATCTGGACATATGGTACTGTAGCGTGCTGGCCATTTATATTGTCTTTGGCCTTTTGGAATATGAACGACATATTCGATGTGACAGACGGATATATATTTTTCCTCAAGATACAAGTCCATATTAAAAGTCTCGATTGCAAAATTAGTGTTTAATTTATTACATACATATTGTATTGAACACGCCCCAAACGTACCAACAGATTTTTCATTGATATTAATATGTTCTTTAATATTGTAGAACATATTTTTGTTCTTTCATTCATAGTTTCCGCAGCGCATGCCTTAAAAGTCATTTTATGGCAATATTTTGTCATACCTTGGATTACATTATTGAAATTTTAATAGGGATCCCTATTTTTTTCTAGTAAAAAGGGATAATGTAGCTTTCTAAAGATGAACGAATTATCAAAATCCGTCAAGTAGTTTTTGAGTTTATTCTTCTTTATAAACATACAAAAATACGTTTCCTCTATATAATATTAGTGTAGATGTAGACAAACTAGATATTGTGACGAATTGTCATTATTCTAGCTTTGTCTATTACTTTTTGTTCAGCTACTATTGTTCATTTCTAGTTCCGAAATCTTCTGAGAGTACCAAGTATATAATGTAATAAGCAAATATGTACTTGAATCATATATCATTAAGAGCGGCCAAGATTTGCCGCGGACTGAACCTACTTCTTGCCAGGTCAATAGCGCTGTCAGTTCGAGAAAAAAAACCAACGGCAGTGCTCCCAACTTAGAAGTTGCTCTCCCAAATTTAGGATATAAATAAGTGGGATGGAATTTTCATCAACATCAGGGCATGGCTTACATATTTTTAAAGACTATTTTATTTACAAGAGACTAACTGAGATAACCAAATCCAGACAATTCATTGAATAATTTTAATAATCTAATTATTATGAACTATTTCATAATAAAGTGATAATAAAGAATAAATTATTTCAATATTCAATCAATTGTGAATTTTATTAAATATATTAGTTGCAATTTGTTACAATAAAATAGAAATATACTTCAAGTCGTCAATTAAATTCAGTGTCATAATTATTCATTTTTAATTTTAGGGGAATTTTCAAGTAATTTCTAGGGGTTTTGTGATTAGCGTCAGGATGTAAATATTTTTGAGAGTTGGTATCTAATGCTAATACCGCGTACTACTTGACTAATTTGATTTACTCTGTGGCACTAGTAACTACTTACAACTACTTTTACGATTTTAGTCTGTGCTAGTAACCGAAGAGTTCTGTAATCTATAATATCTGTATAGGTATGCTAGATTTGATTGAAAATTTCATAAATAAGTAGTAGGTACATTTCTAGTAAACGTATAAAATTTCATTAAAAATTGATAAATCAAGGTTTTGTTTTTCATAAAATGGACGGAAACAATTTTAAATTGAATATGAATACTTTAAAAGAAATTATTCTTGATGAACGGAGGTTAGTTACATATATAACTCTCAGTAAAGAATTGTGTGTTCACGTAAATGAAGCGAAACTTTTGCTCAAGAAAGCTGTAGAAGACATAAAAACAAAACAACCGAATACGGAGCTGAATATCACATATATTGTATCTGGTTTATCGGATACATACAGCGGCCAAACTACAGTATGTTCAGAGACTGATTTAAATCGCATAAAGAAAACATTTGAAACAATATTTTTCGTACATATATATAGTCTCAGTAAAGGCCCGTCATCTTTAGATAGAGTCAGTCTGTTAACAACAAATAAATTGGATGATTTACCACTATGTATAGGCTTAATTAAAAATGATTCTTGTTCGAAACGTACGTTAGACGAAAAACGAGCGTTTAAATTAGATAGTCAGTCTGCTATTAATGATTTTAATATTACTAAACCCCAACAAAGCAATACTAAAAAATCGCAACCACATAAATTAATAAAGAAACAAGAAAATGTGAATAAACATGAAGACGATAAAAAGAACAAAACTGATGGAAGTGTTCCTGAAGTAATAGCTAAAAAAGAGGTATTATCACCAAAGAAAAACTCTACAGAGAATCGTTTATTGAACAAAAATGGTGGAAATGGATCTAAAAGTATTGCAGGATTCTTCAACAAGCTCAGCACTGTAAGTAATACACAGCCAAAAATAAAGAATGAAGAAATTGTTAAAGAAGAACCAATTAAAAAAGAAATTCAAGCAAAGGAAATGGAAACAGATGTAAGCAATATTAAAACTGAAAGTGATGACAAAGAAATTATTCAAAGTAAACATAAATTGGCAACAAAAGCTTTAAGTGATATAAAAAAGGCTTCTAAAGTTGATAAGAAAAGAAAAAGATTACTACATATTTCAGATAGCGAGAGTGACAGTGAAAAAAATGATCCTTTTAAAACTGCAAAAACAACAAACTATGATTCTGATGATGAAATTCCACCAACACCCGATCAATGTATCAAAATAACATCTGGCATTGTTAATCCTAAAAAACGAAGAAAGATAGTTGATAAAACGTATGTGGATGATGAAGGATATATTTTGACAAAGAAAGAAGAAGTGTATGAAAGTTGTTCAGAAAACGAGGATGAAATCCACAAAAAAGAAAATGTTAATAAAGTACAAATCAAAACTGAAATATCACCGAAGGAGAAAAAAACTAGAAATAAAAAGAAAAGCCTTAGCCCGCAAAAAGGAAAACAAACAACTATGATGACATTTTTCAAGAAAGTATAGTTATATTCTTCTATCCAAATCATGAATATTTATTTTCCAATTTTCTCCTATAGTTATGTTACTGTATATGAATTATGTTAAAATATTAATTTGTGTGTCAAAATAAAACGATTATTTTGTTAAGACTCAGTTTATTAATAATTTCATTAATTAATTAATCTCACTGAATAAACTTTATTGAATCATGCATTTATCTTTTGGTTCCGATAGCCACAACCCAATCTGGATGTACTTGAACATCTACTAAATATGTGCACTTCGTATTATATGTAGAAGTTAACATGTCTTGATTGGATCCTTGTCTGAAATTTAAAAAAAATGAATAAATAATGATGTCACTAAACTAAGACGATCAGTATAGAGGAGAACGAAACGGTTCTCTGATAATTTCTAATATATTCAAGGTACAACATTTATGGAAGTATAAAGAAGTTGAAACAAACTATATTGTAATATATATTGGGCACTATGGCAATGGAAGGCAACACAGCGATGGATAACTTAAAATGACAAGTTGTCATATGTAACAAAAATATCTTTATAAAATGTAAAACAAAAATGCTTACTTGGTTTTTGTTTGACCGTCCCATACCATTTTCACAATTCCATCCATGCCAGACAGCTAGACTTGAGCCGCTGCCTAATCTGTTGTTGTCACTAAACTAAGACTATCAGTATAGAGTTGAATGAAAGGGTTGTCCGATAATTTCCAATATATCCAAGGTACAACATTTATGGAAGTATAAAGAAGTTGAAACAAACTATATTGTAATATATATTGGGCACTATGGCAATGGAAGGCAACACAGCGATGGATAACTTAAAATAACAAGTTGTCATATGTAACAAAAATATCTTTATAAAATGTAAAACAAAAATGCTTACTTGGTTTTTGTTTGACCGTCCCATACCATTTTCACAATTCCATCCATGCCAGCTGAACATAATAAAGAATTCTCTATTGATGTATCGTTAGGATCTGGAAATATTCTGTTTGTCAAGCTGGCTTTTCCAACTGCAGACCAATCAAGTGCAGTGACTTTACTATGATGACCGCGGTATTCATGTACACATGTACAAGCAGCTAAATCCCATACCTTTATTTTTTTATCATCACCTGAGAAGTCACAGTAAAAATTACAATTTACAATTTCTTCAATCACACTATATAAAGAAATTTATAATACAGTTATTGTTCCAAAGCAAATTCAAGCTGTAACGTTCTTAGATCTAAATTTGCGTGATTTGGTGTTAGAAGGGCCAAAGTATGTTTTTGTGATAAATGAAATTGAACTGCATTACTGCAGAGTTATTTATTTGTAGTCGTGAGTTCAAGGGCAATCTTTCTTAAAAATACCATAAAATGTTGTAAGTGCTTACTTCAACAGTTTATTTGCCACAGTAATGATTTTTATCACTTTGCTAGTAATAAATTTATGAAAACTTAAACTTATGTCGGAAAGGTGGAGTGAAAACGGCTTAATTCATTCCTTGAAATTCTAACAGCGTTTAGGGATTTTTTAAACTTTTTTAACGTTGATGACTTTTTTACCCGATATAAACTTCGAATTAAGTGGCATATTTTAATTCAAAAATAATAAAAAAGTGTATGTGTACTTATGTACACGCGTTAGAAGTTATTCTTGATATACTGAATGTGGTAGAGCTACGAGATCTGTAAAAATTTACATTTAAAACTTAATAATATTAACTCAAATTATTTTTATTAATATATAATTTTGTAGGTGGTAGAGCCCCGCTGAAGCTATTACTGGTTTCAGCATGAATGGGTCGGCTCGCACGGGGTAGTATTACTCGACCCACAGAAACATCGACGCCAAGTAACCTGTAACAGTGCTTGCATTGTTGCGTTTCGTTCGGTCAGTGAGAGCGCCGGATAACCCACCTCCCTTCCCCCTCCCCCGTCCTCCCTTCACCTCCCCCAAACACAGGCTGGCAACGCACTTGCGACTCTTTTGGTGTTGCTAGTGTCTATGGACGGCGGAGATCACTTACATCAGATGACTCACTTGTTCGTTTGCCTCCTATGATATAAAAAAATAATAATAATTTTAACCCAGTATTTTGTTCGAATGTTATATACTGAAAACAAGGGTTTGAAATTAGTCCTTATAAGATAAAGTCACATGTAATAGTTACCAGAACTAGCTAAATAAGCTCCCGAAGGTGCGAAAGCTAGTGTCCTGACTACATCGCGGTGACCCCATAGAATACGCATAAGGCGTGCGTCACACACGGCCCACAAACGCACGCTGCGATCTGCTCCACCGGCTGCTATGTACGACTCGTTTGGATGAAATTTCACACACTACAATATTACATATTTGTATAATAAACAGTTTTTTTTTTTTCAAAAAAAAAGCATATGTAATATAACATGACTATTTTGTCAGACTTGATAACGACCACATTTATTAGGTGTATGAATTGACATATAAAAACCCAATACACACGGTCTCGAATAAAAGTAGCACAAAACCGTCCCGCAAAAACTTTTCAATATACATACGTGGTTATAGTTATGCGATAAACTTATGATTTTGCAAATCGAACCTTACCTAAGTGATTTAAAGTTGTTTTTACAAGGACGCGAGACTATTTGAAATGAGTGCATAATCTAAAATTATGCACTCATTTTTGTGTGCCGCCTGTGAGACGTTAGCGTGTATCTTGGATTTTTGTATATCAATGGGTATATGTAACACCCGTTATAGTGGTTTAGAATAGTGATCGGCAAACTGGTCATTCAAAAGTGCCAAATATAAACAATACAAAAATGAACTTTCTTGAAAGAGTGTTTTTTTTTTTAACTTAAGCTTTGTTTTAATAATGATATTGTTATAGAAATAATCAGGATTAAAATTACTTGCTAAATATGTCTGTGTTGCGTGCTATTATGGTGTGCTAAAAATGTACCTCTTTTATGTGGGCTTACGTTTCAAAAACAACTTGTCCCTTACAAGGCAATTAAATATGTAATATTTCGTGTCTGCACTAAACAGTTTTTGGAAGATTCACAGTGAAGGAGAGATAGAGCCAAATGCGGCTCGAGAGCCATCGTTTGCCGACCACTGGTTTAGAGGATTGAAATAATGTTCAAAAAGTCGAGACTTTTAACTTTGGTTTAATTAATTTTTATTTCTACGAGGTTTGGAAACACACAAATGAAAATCGACGATTTGTTACGCCAAAAAAAAAGTGCACGTATGTCCGACTTCGTAAAGACTACGTCACATTCCATCATCTTAAATAGATACATCTTATCTAATCACTATAATAACTGTGGAACGATTACATGAGAGTACCTATATAAGCTATTTTTTATAATAAAAATCCATAAGCGAGTAATTATTGGATAGACTGTGCATTTAAAAATATTATTTACTTTGTGCACTATTACAATGTTTAACTCCGAGAATTGTATGTATAACTAGCTTTCGCCCGCGACTTTGTCCGCGGGAATAAGTTACTTTGGGCTAACGCTAAAGCTTTATCTATGGTCACACTAAATGCCGACGTGGGAAGACATTATTGTCATGCGTTACGAACTATCGGGCAGCGTGACGGCAGACGCAGCACGATAACTGGGCTGGCGGTTTTTACACACATCAAAGGAGTTTAGCGGACACTAATGTCGAGTCATCGGAAAGACACAGGTATGGAAACGTATAATCTACGCCTTTATCGGAATATTTTTTAACGTTAATTTTAGCGCGATAAGGCGCCGAAGCTTCGTTTCGCAGATATGGGAGTAGCATAACACGCAGCGGAAGCTCTCATAAGGAAAAAAAAACGCGATTTTGAAACATTCTTCATTGGTGATCCGCTCCTATCGGGCTTTAGCGTGATGATATATAGCCTCCCTCGATAAATGACTCGTTAAACCAAACAAACAAACATACCATCCAGCTTTATAATATTAGTATATATAGTTTAGATTATCTCACCGTGACATCAGATGTGTGACCGACGAAAATTCTAACAGGGAATGTTCTGTTAAGAGACCACAGTTTCGCCGTGCGGTCATGAGATCCGGTGACTATAAAAAGCCCGCTTTTTGATATATCCATACACCAGATAGGATAGTTGTGGTTATTTCTACGAGGTTTGGAAACACACAAATGAAAATCGACGATTTGTTACGCCAAAAAAAAAGTGCACGTATGTCCGACTTCGTAAAGACTACGTCACATTCCATCATCTTAAATAGATACATCTTATCTAATCACTATAATAACTATTTAACGATTGCATGAGAGTATATAAGATATTTTTGTAATAAGAATCCATAAGCGAGTAATTATTGGATAGACTGTGCATTTAAAAATATTATTTACTTTGTGCACTATTACAATGTTTAACTCCGAGAATTGTATGTATAACTAGCTTTCGCCCGCGACTTTGTCCGCGGGAATAAGTTACTTTGGGCTAACGCTAAAGCTTTATCTATGGTCACACTAAATGCCGACGTGGGAAGACATTATTGTCATGCGTTACGAACTATCGGGCAGCGTGACGGCAGACGCAGCACGATAACTGGGCTGGCGGTTTTTACACACATCAAAGGAGTTTAGCGGACACTAATGTCGAGTCATCGGAAAGACACAGGTATGGAAACGTATAATCTACGCCTTTATCGGAATATTTTTTAACGTTAATTTTAGCGCGATAAGGCGCCGAAGCTTCGTTTCGCAGATATGGGAGTAGCATAACACGCAGCGGAAGCTCTCATAAGGAAAAAAAAACGCGATTTTGAAACATTCTTCATTGGTGATCCGCTCCTATCGGGCTTTAGCGTGATGATATATAGCCTCCCTCGATAAATGACTCGTTAAACCAAACAAACAAACATACCATCCAGCTTTATAATATTAGTATATATAGTTTAGATTATCTCACCGTGACATCAGATGTGTGACCGACGAAAATTCTAACAGGGAATGTTCTGTTAAGAGACCACAGTTTCGCCGTGCGGTCATGAGATCCGGTGACTATAAAAAGCCCGCTTTTTGATATATCCATACACCAGATAGGATAGTTGTGGCCTCTGGGAAGTTTACATAACTTTAATATAAGCGAAAGTTAAGGTTTCCTTGTATATCGTAATGGAGGAGCATAAGTTACAGAACATGCATACGTCTACAATTTGTTTCCACGAGTTAACGTAACGTTATGTTGATGGGATTTCCTTATTTTAGCTTGTTTTTTATACTCCTTTTTTGTATGATTCACAGATGTCATATACAAGTAATGCAGTCCCTATTCACCCCCACAATGAATACGAATCAAATGACACTTCATAGGTTCAAAATCCACTATGTCTTTTTGAGCGGGTTTTAGTGTCGAAAGGTTATTATAGAGTGGATCAATACGTGAACGTTAGTGATGTCTGGGATTGACTCCTCTCTGTGCATCCACAAAAAACGGTATTGTAACGTATAATGTATTCGATATATATATACACGAGTTAACGTAACGTTATGTTGAAGGGATTTCCTTATTTTCGTTTGTCCTGACCAACAAGGTAACAACTCGATAGGTAAAGTTATTAATAAAGCTAAATAGAAAAGCCGATTACAAATCCGATATACACGTATTCATTTGTGAATCATGCAATTGTATTCGATTGTATGGTTCACAAATGTATATATGTATGAATAGCTTAGAGTAGTTAGCTAGGTAAGACGCGACTTTTTCCAGGTAACGGCCCAAGCCGAGGTGCGCGTGCGCCCTTGTGTATGTTACCTAAAAACCAAATCGGTTGAGTGCCTTAAGCGCCAACCTTAGTAGTCCGGGGAAGCTGTGAAGACCCTGCCGGGTCAACAGCGTAGTCAGTTCGAGAAAAAAAAAAGCCGATTACAAAAACACTAAAACGTTTTCAGTCATATTAAAATAAAATAAAACTTATATTTCTCCCCTTTTTTTGTATGATTCACAGTTGTCATATACAAGTAGTGTAGTCCCTATTCATCCCCATAATGAATACGAATCAAATGACACTAATGATAGGTTTAAAATCCACTATGTCTTTTTGAGCGGGTTTTAGTGTCGAAAGGCTATTATAGAGTGGATCAATACGTGAACGTTAGTGATGTCTGGGATTGACTCCTCTCTGTGCATCCACTAAAAACGGTATTGTAACGTATAATGTATTTGAAATATATATATATTCATGTTAAAAAGATGTACCCGATCGAGTTTCTTGCCGGTTCTTCTCGATGACTGGGTTGTTTTCCGAACCGGTGGCAGTTCTGACGTTCATAAGCGCCTTATTAGGGCTTAAATTGAATAAAGTATTTTTGATTTGATTGCAGAACGTTTGAAAAAACATTTTTTTTTATATAATAGGTGGCAAACGAACAGACGTGTCACCTGATGTTAAGTTATCACCGCCGTCCATAGACACAAGCAACACCAGGGATTTCGAAAGTGCGTTGCCAGCCTGTGTTTGGGGGGTGGGGATGGGCGATCGAAGGGGGAAGAGAAGGAGGCTCGAAGTGGGGGGAGAGATGGTGGGCCTTCGGCGCTTTCACTGACCGAACGAAACGCAACAAAGCAAGCATTGTTACTTCACGTGGGTGTTTCTGTAGGTCGGGTGGTAGAACCCCGGGCGAGCCGACCCATTCATGCTGAAACCAGTAACAGCTTCAGCATGGTTCTACCACCATTAAATACATACATAAATCCTCGAAAGTGAATAATTACCCTTTTACTGAGCATACGTCTAAAATAGTGATTTTAAATTTCATCGTCGCATTTTTACAGTTCTCTAAGCTATTAATTTACTAAGCCTATACCTTTTTAATACCATTAATATTAAAAAAAAAACCTTTTTAGGTAATTGAAAATGTAGTACAATGCCATTATTTTGAAGTTACAAACAGACACGTCAATTTTATTTATATGCACATATAAATTGATATTGTAGTAATTCTCACCTGTATATAGCGGCACAGGAATAGTCGGTAAGCCTCCAAACCCTCATTGTTTTATCATGGGAGGCTGATAAAACTAAATTTTCCTTCGGGAATATACCAACTGCTTGTACTGGTCCTGAATGGCCTCTTAATGGGAGTCCTGCACCAATTTGTCTGAAATATAACAGAATATCAAATATCATGTATATTGTGGACCAGACAGGTTTATTTTATCTCATCGTGTTTCGGAATCCGCCTGCCAGCAGTTCGTGTCAGTATTGCAATTTATTAATTACTAGTTGCTCTAATGCATGAATAATAAAATATGAGTGTATCCTATGACCATACGGTAGAAGTGAAATATATGCACATTAAAGTTCAAACAGATAATATGCAAAATACACTTCAAATACAGAAAAACATAACACAATACACATAATATTATTGTACTATTATAACACGTAATAATAAAAAGATAATTGATGAAACGATGTATGCACTCGTTGTCCGACAGTAAACCCAAGTCAGTGTCACCGACCCGAGCGTGACGGTTCACAATCGTTCTATGCTCAAAGAGTTAAAAAAAAATCATAAAAAAAAATTATAACTCGGAAAAACGTCCCACTTTATGCAAAAGGTATAAAGATACACACTTTATAGCTCCCAAACTTTATGATTTATGGTTTTGTACAAACCGGACTTCATCCGTGTTATTACAAAAAAGTTAAATACGTATTAAATACTTGGTTTAAAAAGGTATCGTAATAAATGCACCTCGCTCGCCCGAGGCAAGTTCGCGTTATCCTTTTTCACAAGTCTAACCTAACGTAACAAAAGCGAGACAAAACAGCAAGATGGCGAACATTCAGCGATCGCGGTGCATTTAATATGAGACCTTTTTGTAATAACACCGCATTTGTATTATACTCCCATGACATAAAAACATCGCGTCATAAACGCAATTATATATTTAATCTTTCATGTCAGTTAGAAAAATACAACATAAAAGCTATTCATTCAAAATATATGTGCTTAGTTTTAGTCCACTTATTAAGCAGAATATCTCTGAAACGTAGATAATAAATGGCGTTATAAAAACTTACAAGGAGTCATCATCCGGCAGTGATTCTAGTGGCATGTAACATGCTAATTCCACTTCAGATATATTTTGAGCTGCTTTTCTTTTAACATTGTTCTGTCCTAGATCCCACAGTCTTATCTCAGAATTACTAAACCCACCACATAATATATTACATTTTGGATCTGTTTTAGCACAAACTAAGCTAGAAGAAAAGAAAATCCATATATACTAATGAGTAGGAAGACTTGTAAACGACGCTAAAAATGTAGTTTATCTGTATACTAGAGTAATTTAAAATAATCATTCTATTAACACGCATGATAAAATAGTCACTAAAAAGTCCCCCACACAAGAGAGGTACACTGCAAAGTTTAATTTTTTAAACATCTTTAAAAAGGAGGTTTTCAATTTGGTTGTTTTATTTTAATGTTTGTTAGAACTTCGTCATTTACAAACCTATTTGGAAAATCTGTGTATTTGAAAGAGGACATTTTCAAGGGGGTCTCATTTTAATTTATCATTGGACCTTGGAATTCGACGATACACCAGAGGACTCCTCAAAATCGAAAAAGAAATTTATAGTGCATGAGTTAGAAATAAGTTTATAACAATCCAAGATACCTAATCTAGTCTACATATCTATGGATTTATTTGATGGATTTTTCTAGAATATATATTTTTTAAGTCTATTTTATTTATGTGTAAAAAACGAACTATTCTAATCTAACAAGAACAAAATCCTGGGTCAGAGATGTCAATCTAAAGACAAGATTTTTTTATTAACTTTGTTAGTTTTAGCTTTCGATCACAATCTCACCTAATGTTAAGAAACGATGTGATCTAAAATGGTAACATGATAAGTCTAGAAGAAGGCAGACTGTTGAATGCACTGCCGGACCCACATAGATACACTTGGTGACAGATTTACAACTTGAGAGTGGTAGCTAGTTATGCTGTCTTAGATAAAGCTCTACCGCTATGTTTATGGTTTCGTCAGAACGTTTTTTTTTCCGAACTAACTACGCTATTGGCCTAGCAAGGTCTTAACAGCTTCACCGGACTACTAAGGCGAGCGCTTAAAGCACTCAGCCGATTTTATTTTGACGACTAGCACAAGAGTACGCTGCACACCTCGGCTTGGGCTGTTGCCTGATTCATGCAATTCGCAACAATGTTTTCCTTTGCTGAAATCCCTGGCTAATATAAGATTTGATCATAAATTGATTACATCGTGTCTGAGTACACCGCTACTGAGACTTCACTGCTTCATAATTCAAAAGTTAGAGAACATTATGATAGAAGTTATATAAGAAAGATGTAGGATTGGGATATTAAAGCTGTCCATAATTAAATATTGGTTTATCCGAGTATTTATCAAGAACAACGAATTTGTCAGCTTACTATGTATCGGGTGCAGCTATTTTATACAATTTTAGTGGCGCCATGGATTCTCTTACTCCTTTTATTGCATCCTGCAGTTCCAATACCTCCTCATCAACACATTGATATTCTGCATGACCGTTGCATTTCGCAAATATATCTGATAAAACAAAACTTAAGGATTTTTTATTGCTAACCTGTACAAATATAAGAGGTTTACCGTTATGAGCGAATGACTTAAAAAAGTAATGAATAGATTTCGATATATTTTTTTTAGTTTTACAGGAGGACCTAATCAAAAATATTATGATAGCTTTATTTAATACTAGCTGTGCCCGCGACTTCATCCGCGTCCAACATTATGTAAACAGTGATTAATAAAGTCCTCTGAATGTATCAACTCCATTTACTTATTTATTTTTCTTTAGTACTTACGTCGCGTCGCCATTTCAATTACAATAACTTTTGATAGCGTGGACCAATTTTAATAAAACAAATACTAAGTTATTCTGAACTATTGTGAACCCAGTACTTTAGCAGTGATGCGTACTCATACATACAGACAGACAGATAGACATTTCTAGAAATATTATATATTACATTATATATTATAAATGATTTATAGATAAAGTTTTATAAGCACTACGCATTCAGCGATGTGTGAAGTGGGGCAAGCGTGTGGCATAGGAGAGGGGAATTAAATGGATAAAATTGTTTACAAAGAAATTTTGTAAGTATATTCTTTTATTTTTTTATGTTGTTTCCTATCGTGGATATCAGCTAATGTGAACCAAAAATTTCTTTAGTAAATTTTTATACGACCATAGCAAGCACTCGCTCTTAGTTTTTTAGTTTACAACAGTAAGCACTTGCGATTATTTACTGTATATCTTTTTTATTTACTTGAAACAAACTGATGCATTTAGAAAGCCTGCTCTATGGGTGACTGGAAATATGCGCTAAATGTAGTAAAATGTGTTATAAAAATGTAATATAACTAGCGTGGAAAAGATAGGGAATGAGTATATTAAAAAAGGTCCGAAAATAGCACTACTAATAGAGAACTGGAGGAATAATAAGTTAGTGAGGTATAAGCTCATGGCACGAGCAGGAATTAATATCATTTAACCAGAAGAGTGTTAAGAATGGTTGAATTGGTTAAGTATAAAGTATTTAAGATGAAGACCATAGAAGATAGAGTTGGATTGTATGAAGAATTATATGTTCATAAAATGAGTGAATACTGAGTCAAGAGTTGATAAAGCAAGATGTTAGTAATATTTCGCCACTTACTAACATATCTTGAAAATTACCAGTGAATAGAGGACACGGTACTAATGTTAAATCTACTGTAAATAAAATGTATGATGACATATTTGTCACTGTCATTTTTGTTGCTAAGTCTTACCATTTGTATCCGTCACTTTCTCCTCAGAATGATTTACTGTAACAACAGGTACATTATCTTCCATTTCTTCTTCGTCTTACTGAAAGATTTTTTTTAAATATAATTTTTTTTACCATTATTTATTTTTGAAGTCTTTAAGTAAACTAAAATTTGTTGTGAAATATTGTGGTAATATGGGATTATTATAATTGTTAATTACGGTTATATTCTCACTCATAACTGCGAGCCATGCGTAGTCCGGTGAAGCTGTTAAGACCTTACTAGGTCAATAAAATAGTAAGTTAAAAAAAAAAACTGCGTGCCATGAGCCGGTTGATCTAATAGGCTTTCGGATGTACTGGATAGGCTATTGTATGAATAGTCGGTTGTCACAGATTTTTAGATAATTAACAAATCATGAAATGTGCACACACCACAAACTTATATAAACCTATGATACGGGTTGATATGGATTTATTAGATAGTCATAGCTAAAATTTTAAATTATATTTATAATCTTAATTATCTGATAGATGTAAATAATTATCTTGTTAAGGCCAATTGTCCATATTTACTCTCAGAATGAGGGACAGCAAAGCAGGACGTGTAATTGCTATTACACCACTAAGTTCTCAAGAAATATGTTTATTACTTTTATGTCATAACACAATCTAAGAATAATACCGGAATCAAAAATATGCAGAAAAATGATTTTTTATTCGTGTAAAAGAAATATTGTGAATTATGTATTTCCTTATTACAAAATAAATAATGAAAATTCATCAATATCACTAAGGACTCAAGTCTAGTAACTGAAATCTACAGGCGGAATGTTTAGACAGTAGCAATAT
>MNPI01026473.1:0-26374 GCA_015888305.1 Antheraea pernyi
CCGTCCCGATAATAATAATAGCCTTGAGACAAAATTATATACCTAAATCATTCTTATAAATCACTTTATCTACTGGTGGAAACCACATGAAAATCCGTTCAGTAGTTTTTGGGCTTATCGCGAACAGACAGACGTGGTAGAGGACTTTGTTTTATAAGATGTAGTGATTGAACTAGCTTTATCCCGCTTATGTAGCTGTAGCCCATCCTTCAGGAGTGTTAAACTTATCTGGGTGAAAACTACTCTAACCCCGTTTTCTTACCTCCTGCAACGTGTACACGAAATTGCAAGATGATCGGTTGAGTAGAGTTAAGGCGTGAAATTGTAAAAAAAAAACAAACTCCCTTTCGCAAATATGGATATACCTGACAACATCACAACCACTATACACCACAATATGACACGCTAAAGCTTATCGCATTCAGGGTTCAATCTCCATATATTCAGTAATCAAGAAAGGTAAGTTGTCTGTACCAGGGTGTATCATGATTCAGTGTGAAAACCACAGTAGATCTCATTACATACATTACAACATAACTACAATAAAAAAAAACACAATGAAAAATATTTCAAAAACAAACATATATATTAACCGTAAACCATTTATTCAAATGGTATGGAACTTTCGTACAAAAACCATGATTTAATCTATAGCCTTTTGTTTTCCCAAATTAAATCGCGTTCAAGCTAAATTGGTAAGAGCCGAGCCGTCAAAATCTACAGTTACAGTTGCCTAAACAAAGCGAGTGGCTGGCGCTCAATGGAAACCCAATTTAATATACAAGTGGACAAATAAAATTTAGCTTCGGAAATTCACTGCTTTCGTAACATAGAATGTAATTAACAGCTCATCTTGAGACTTATAATTAAATTATCTGGGTATTCAATCGTTGTATTTCTCGGTATTATGTCCTACAATAATTTATTGTAATTTACCAGCGTAGACTTTGCTTATTTTAGAATATAACTAAGTAAATAGCTCTACCTATTTTAATACATCACTTGATTTTGTTCGCGGATTCACTCGCGTTAATCTAAATTTGATCTATACCTCGGGTATAATAATTTTTCCTGTATTAATGGTGCCTTATGTCATTTTTTGTACCCCTGACAACATATACCAAATTTTGTGATGATTGATTAGTGTATCCGTTGACAGCAAAAAAACACGTAACAAACACACAAACTCACGTTTGCATGTATTTTATTACTTAAGATTAATTAGGACTAGTTATGCATTCTGCTTTGCATGAGTTTTTTAAATATTATCTGTTGTAATTACTATTTCTTGTAACAAAAAGCTGATCTAATGCGTTTTCGCGACGCCTGATGGTGAGCTATAGTGAAAAATGAAAAATCTCCATGAAAAAGTGTCTTAGGTGTGTTAATTATGAATGTGGTCGATTTAAGAATTTATCGACATCCGATTTACTGAGATCCATTATCTTATAAGAATCAAGGAAAGTACAATGATTCTAATACAAGTTTAATAAATAAATAATACATGGTATCATTTGTAAGATAACAATTACAATAACTAACACAACGTATTTAATTAAAAATAAATGGAAATTTAAAATTCCATACAAAATCGAAATAAATAGCTAATTATGAGTGACGAGATATATTTATATAAACCAAAATCATTTTCTAAATCTATATAAGCATCTCACTTTAGAACGGATCCACCTATTTGTTTTTTTGTATTGTTTTGTTTTGTAATTGTGAGAATTGTCAGGACAAAGTTTGTATGAAAGATAATATTTGAAAACACGTAAGGGATAGTGAAAAATTTGGGTTAAAATATATCCATATCAAAATAGTGACTCAGGGAGGCAGAAGACAATAGGGAGATGTACAAAAATATTCACAGAATTGATAAATTAACGTACAATTATTCGGTTACCATTTCATTTCATGGGTGTACTGTGTCCGGGCATTCTCATAGTTTCCTATGTGGGTAGATTACAATATAGGGCTCTGATCTCTTTACAACAATTGTTAGGTTTTGTCTTATCGTACAACGGACTGAACGCTGTCGGATTCCTTTTTTTGTGTGTCGTGTTTTTGGGCCTTCCAACCGAACAATGAATATTATATGTACGTATGTGTGCGGTGCACTGTAAGAACTAGCTACAATAGCCAGGGTAATGGTTTGCCTTGTACGGGTGTATGGAAATACCGAATTGAGGGTTGAACCAGACCATACCGGTTCCTTTAGTATATTCGCAATACCATAATTGAAAAGGGAGGATTTGTCTCATTTTCTTCATTAATACACCCGTTTAATGCCGGGGCGAGCAGATAGTGTCTAATATAATTATACCAAACAGTAACAAACAAAATCAAACCGTGAAAATACATTTATTAGAAACTGCAAACATTTCGTATCTAATCTTCAGCATTAATAACTTTTACTTTGAAGGAAATACGAGATCATCTTGTCGTATTTTTGGCACGTGATTTAGCTAGTAAAATTTTCTTAGTAACAAGTTTGTGAAATAAGGAGTTTTATAGTCCTACAGACAAACGTATGTCTATGATGTCACTTTTTGTAAACAAATATGTCGTCAATATAAGCCTTCAATACATCTCTAAGTTTTGGTAGCAGACTTTATTTACTAGGGAGTCAGTTAGCCTGGCGATAAATACAAAGCATATATCAACAAAACGTTGTGGTGGTGGATTGGTTTGACTCGTACAATATCAATCCAACGTACAGTTACTAATTTAAATTGGTAACAATCCCGGCTGACCATGAAGGAAAATATCGTGAGGAAACCTGAACCTGAGAAATTTTCTTGTAGTACCACCCTGTGTGGGAACACATAAAACTGTAGATTTCTCGGAGTTTGGCCAGTATATCGTCGGTTAGCGTGGTAATTGTACCCATACCTTCCTTTGGAAAGAGGCCTATACCCTGCAGTGGGTCTCTTATAATCTAATGATGATGATGATACATTATGATTTTTATTTAATTATAAACTCAGCTACGTTGTAGAATTCAAATACAAGTTTTTGAACATGGCATAAACAAAAAAAGAAGGATTGTGCATAAACTCATTTTTATTATTTATTTATTTTATGACTGCTAGTTTGTCGATGCTTTTGTTAATAAACATCGTCTTCATATATACGACCTATTTATTGTAGTTGAAATTAAATTCTGCGAGATTCTCGTATATAGACATTATTATATTCGTCTAATATAATATATCACATGACTTTGTCAACTTACCGGTCTTTTCCCAAGGGCTTGCCACATAAACTCAAGGTCGGCGATATGAGCCGGGACTGGGACAGTAAAGCTGGTCGCGTACAAATTGACCACGCCTTCCCTCACGTAGTACAGTTCTGCGTCTAAACCTGTAGACAAACCAATAAAATATTTAGATATTATTATTTATTTAATATTTTTCAGCAGTTTAAACAATCTTTTTATGTGGAATTTAAACATTATTATAGATGGTTAGAATAATTCTGTAGAAAGTATAAATAATAACAAGAAAAAGAAACCGTAGAAATTCTCTGACCCTCTGTCTGGAATACACGCCCGTAACTATTTATAATAATAGCTATGCCAGCAGTTTAGCAATATATAGTATTTCGACAATATTTTTGTAATGAATTGTTGAGTTATAGCAGAATGGATATTTTGTAACAATTTTTTGTATTCAAATCTTAACTAACATTATAAATGCGAGTTTTTCTGTTGCGATTTCACATCTTAACTATTCTATTAATTATTTTGAAACTTTACATACATTATTGTCATAGACAGTAAAATACATAAGGTATCTTTCATTGAAAAAAAGTATTGTTTCCAAGACGAGCTAATGCTAGAGTGCAACCCGGTATTAAATTAAATAAGATTTATTAAACTTTATTCGCAGAAATCCTTAAACTAAAATTACGTCGGCAGTGTTTTGTTTTTAAGGTCATTAACATTATAAACGCATATAAATAAAAATCCTATTATTCTAATTCGATGTACAGACGTCATAAGTAATTGCAATTCATGAATAGGTAATTCAAACAAATTCCAACTTTAGATCTATACAATACGGACTATTATAATCAATTGAGAGTTTGTTAGGAGGTTATGCTTCCAACTTCGCAATAAAATTCTATCATGAAATTCTTAAAAATACGAAACGTGATTCTTTTTTCTGCAAAATAATTACGTGTTCAGTGAATGTGAACTTATGGCCTATTTAATTATCATTTTAGTACTATAATTCTACTGTTTTATGATAATACTAGCTTTTGCTCTTGGTTTTTCTCGCGTCAATATCGATGCGACTTATCACTTGAGAACAGTATTTGCTTATGGATATATGACACATTATATTCTTTTAGGTAGTCCTTTTATGGTGTATGCTAAATTTCATTAGGCGTGACAAACAAACAGACCCAGATTTGCATTTATGACGTTTGTTAGAATTTGAAATTGGATTTCCATAAATCTGATGTAAAAAGAACTGTGACAATTCTTAAGAAAACACTACTTAAAATTAAGTAAGTTTTTTTTATCCGTTCTTATTTTTTCAAATGCATTAGTGGGTGGCTCCCTAAAATGCACTTGTCGTAGGCGAGAGAATTCTCACCCCACTTCAAACGCAGGCCTTATTCTCTTGAGGCCTAACGTGTCAAATTATCCAACTAATTCTATTTATTTAGTCAAAAGAGTAGTGTTTAGTTGTTCTGCTCAATCTTGATACTTTGTTTTTATGAAAAATGTATAATTTCATAAAATAGTTATCCTTTTTGGATATTGTATTTCATGAAAAAAAATTTTTATTAATAAATTATCGACCGAGACTATGTATGCAAGAAATTACGAAAAAACTACGTAAATGAGATGAGAACTACTAAATCAGAAATTTTACGAATATATCCTGAAATACAACACCCATATTAAATTTAAAAACACGCCTATAATTTTTGTTGATGAATTTATTTGGATTTCATTAAAATCAAAATCAAAATCAAAATATCCTGTAAAAACACCACTATTGTCAACTTGTCGTTGACATTTAAACTGGTTTAAAAGCAATGCTGGAATTAATATTACAATTTTAAGAATTATACAATAAATGTACTGTCTCTTAACACTAAAGAAATTATTTGGAATAATGTAAAATTTTCTACAAATATCACGAATAATCTCGTAGTAACGGATAAAACAGCGTGGTGATTCATTGATGCGCGGAAACATGAGTACACTGATTTTTATTCGGTCCCAGTGTTTTAAACAAACAAATAATTTGTAAAATAGCATTCATGGAAACTTTACGCTACCTATAATAATGATTGGTGTTAGAAGTTAAATTTTAAGTGCTTTCTAGAGATTTCCACCCCTCGTATCTACTTGATATATAACAAAATGAGACCTGACATGGTTCTTGAACTCACTATCAGGCAAATCGGTAATGTGTTTTGGGACTTTATTATAAAACTTAACACTATTACCTAAAAAACTGTTTTTGGATTTAGTGAGCCTGAAGCATGGAATGACCAATTTGTTGCTGTTTCTAGTATTTAAATTATGCTGGTCTTTTACTAGATCCAACATATCTGAATTTTTGCGGACATACATTAAATTATCTAGAATATATTGGGAGGGCAGAGTTAAGATACCGAATTCCTGAAACTTAGTCTTTAATGATTCGCGAGGCCTCATATTATAAATTGCTCGAACTGCTCGTTTTTGTAATAGGAATATGGTGTCCACCTCAGCTGCTGTCCCCCACAACAAAATACCATAAGACATTAAGCTGTGGAAGTAAGCGAAGTAGACAACCCTAGCAGTGGCAATATTTGTTAGCTGGCGAATCTTTCTAACTGCGAATGCAGCAGAACTTAGTCTTCCCGCCAATTTTTTTACGTGAGGACCCCATTGTAACTTTGAATCAAGTGTAATACCCAAGAACACAGTATCGTCAACTAAGCCTACTAGATTCCCATCGATCTCGATTCTACTATTAGTAAACCGAACATTAGGCAAGGTAAATCTTATACATTTTGTTTTGTTGGCATTAAGCAATAGATTATTTAACGCAAACCAGTCGGAAATTTTATTTAAAATATTATTTAGATAACTAAGCTTAAATATAATTGAAGTGTCGTCCGCGAAAAGAACCATGTCAGCACATTTATCAACCACTAGCGGTAGATCATTTATATATACTAAGAACAAAAATGGCCCTAAAATAGAACCCTGTGGGACGCCAATTTGAGTCAGTGATCCAGCTGACGTAACCCCGTCTACACTAACTTTGTGACAACGATCTTCTAAATAGGACGCTAGAAGGTCGAGAGAAGCTCCACAAACACCATAGTGTTTTAATTTCAAAATAAGGGTACTATGGTCAACGCAGTCAAAAGCCTTAGACAGATCACAAAACACACCAATTGCATCCTGCGATCCCTCCCAAGCTCGAAAAATATGACTTAGTAACGTTGCACCAGCGTCAGTACTTGATTTTGATTTTGTGAAACCAAACTGTCGACCATCCAGAATCTTTTGCGCTTTAAAATATCCTAATAATTGTTTAAGCATAATCTTCTCGAAAATTTTGCTTAAGGACGGCAGTACAGAAATTGGTCTATAATTTCCAAGATTACTCCTACAGCCTGATTTAAATAAAGGAACCATTTTACTTATTTTCATTAAATCGGGGAAGGTTCCTTTTGCTATACACTGATTAAATATATTAGCCAAATATGATGAAATATTAATAATTAAGGACTGTACTACTATTACCGACATTCCCCAAATATCTTCGGTATGTTTCATGTTTAAGAGTTTAAAAGTCCTTATTATTTCATCTGCACTAATAGATGTGAAATTAAATTTTGAATTTATAGGTGCACTCAGATTTTTTAGTAACGATACCGCACCTTGGGCTGATGAAGTAATATTTTTTGTTACCTGTAAAGGTATGTTAGTGAAATAATCTTGGAAAACAGTTACTACCTCTGAACTGTTTGAAATATGTACTCCGTCAACATTCAAATTATGCGAATTATCCATTAAAGGAAGAAGTTAACTCAAAAGCATTATAGATGACGATATAGAAAGTGTGGATAATATATCTTAGAATGTATCGTTAAATAGATTTTAGTATAAATATATAATAAATTATAATCAGACAAAATTACGTAATAATTATATTTGTCTCATTTTAAACACGCTCTTAAACTAAAAGAGACTATTTGCAACATCCGATACGAAATATATATAAGAGTTGTTGAGTTATTTATGCTTGGTACACATATATGTTTCAACAACTCATATATGTATGAATAGTTAGCTTAGCTTAGGTTAGCTTACATAGGTCGCAAAAATTGCATATATCAGGCAACAGTCAAAGCCGAGGAGTGCCGCGCACCCTTGAGCTAGATGTCAAAATAAAATCGGCTAAGTGCCTCAAGCGCTCGCCTTAGTAGTCCGGTGAAGATGTTAAGACCTTGCTTGGTAAATAGCGTAGTCAATAAAAAAAAACTATTTGCAACTTAAAACTTATATTGTTAAACTGAAGTATTATAAAAACAAATATATCCTTCATATTAAAATATCTGTACATAACTAATACAGTGAATATCTGAACAAAAAAATATATTTTTATAATATTATAATCGATAAATGCAACGATCGACTAACTACTAATCTCTACACTTAGAAACGTCTATGGAAAATTACGAAAAGCTCTCGGATGATCCAATCAGCATACATTCGGAGGCGACAAGGCGCACGGGACAGTGAAACGGACTGAATATGAAGTGGCACTTAACGCTATTGATAAAGCACCCCCAACGAACGTCCTATGTGCAGGGAACTCAGTGCAACCCCGTGCATTGCATCCCTTTCGTATTATCCTTGGAAATATATTTGACATTACATATATTGTGTAATCATTTCCAGTATGAGTTTATTCGTATTAGTTTCTAACTCACATACCACATTTTATGGTAACGAAGCCTTATCATTCCGTATGAATGAAGAAAGAAAGAAAATACACAATAGTGAAAAAAGTTATAAAGGTATGTATAACCTAAAATAAATCAACTAAAAAAACAAAAAAAACTACTAAAAAAATTACACGTTACAAGATATTAAAATTATGCCATGGTTTTGCTATAATGGTGCACAAACTTTTTACCATATTACACTTAAGTCCGAAACTACGACCTTATTCAGAGCTGCAAAAATTTGACAATGACTTTAGTATGGTATGTGTACGGGCGTTTTTATATTTTCATATGTGTGTTGATCGCGATACCGGGTTCTGTTCTCTTTACAAGTCAGTTCTAAATTTAACGTACAACTTCCAACTGAACAATAAACATTTCAGTAGTAATTGTGGGCACGTGTGTGTGAGGATGCACCGTAAGAACGCGCTATAAAAGCCAAGTTGTTTGCCTTGTATTGGTGAATGGAAATTCAATATTGAGGGTCGAACCAGGCCTTCTCGGGTCACTTTAGATATTTACGATAACTTTGAATAATCACACCAACATGTATAGGTATAACATTTTCGCTAACAAATCCGTGTTTCATTGATATTGTTCATTTTCTAAACAAATATTTTGTTGAAAAAACAGGGAGTCTTCACAGTCCATAAACAATACTATAGAAAAGTTATAAATACGCCATAATTATATGCAACATTATTGCGGCACATTAATAAATAATATTTCATAACAAAATTCACATAATATTCAGAGTCCTTTGAGAAAAGCACGTTCGTTTATAATTATACTGTCTAATGACAGACAATACATGGGGAACCCCGGGGCTATTCCTTTGTATTAATTACTCAAAGGCGCTAATGCGGATCCTTAGTTAAGACTGATGTTATAATGATGAGATGAGAAAGACGTGGAGGAATTGCACATTAAAATATTATCAAATTTATTATGCATAAAATTTACAAGTCATTAAACATTTATTATACAGACATGAATTTTTGCCGCGTTTATGGCGACATTTTTTTTCTAGTAATGTAATTAACATATTCATAATTATCACAACAACGTTGTTAATTTGAGATGTATATAACGAATATTGATACTATAATAAAAACAGCCACAACGACAATCATATCCCAAATGCAAGTAACGTGGAATTATTTTTTATTAACGTCTGTCAATTTGGTTACTTGACAGTATGATATAGATAACGGTAAGCTTGATTTATTGTATGTAATTTTTAATTATTTAAAGTATTGGAATCTAATTTATAGTCTAAATTATATGTTACACTAGTTAGGATACAATGCTAAATATTATTAATGAAAGAATCACTCTCGAAATAAGCAGTAATTTCTCCAAACGTTTGATGATTTAGATGAAACGTAAATTTCAATGGTGGTACGGTATTTTGAATTGATCGATGGTAACACATTAACTTGAAAATCTATCGCAAAGCACAAATCCAATTTGAAAGCCATTTGGAAACATTTTAGTCATGTTATAATATTCGCTAACATCGTCCTTTAAAATCGGACGAAATTTTGATTAAATGACAATCTCTTAAAACATGTGAATTTAAAGAAGTCGTGGTGTCCTAGTGATTTGTCCAGTGGAATATCACTCCGGTATCCGCAGTTTTGAAACCCGCCATGTGTCATTGAATTCTTCGGAATTCGCGTATATTTACTAATTTCAATTGGTGACACTATCGGCTCTCGTTGAAGGAAAATATCATGAGGAAACCTGAACCTGAGAAACTTGTAGTACTACTGTATGTAGGAAAATTTAGAACTGTGTATTTCTCAGAGTCTGAAATCGCCAATACGTCGTGGGCTGGCGTGGTGATTATGCCCATACCTTCCCTCGGGAAGAAGCCTTTGACCCTACAGTGGGTCTGATAGAGGCTGATGATGATAATGATAATGTGAATTTGATGTTTAATACTGCAAATTCGTATTTAAAACAATATAAGAATCAAGAAAGGCAAATAAAAAATACGTGACTGTAAAATTATTTATGTTCTATTCACTGACACAGAAAGTCCGAATCCTTGCGAATAAGCCGGAGCTATAGGTGAAGGAAAACATCGTTATAAATCGATAGAATGGTGGTAGAAAGACTCCGATCACCGCCGATATTATATGTTCTGGCAGCTGCACTTCAGAGCCAGTCCCCGTGTAGGCTTAGCTTGTTTGACATCTTAGGACACTGTTATTTAATATCATGTTAGATTGTGGCCAAATGCTAAAACCTATAAATATAAGGGGTTTCAAATAACATCATAAGACTTGAAAAACCCAAGCCAACCTCACCTGCACGTGGTGCACCCTGCTGAATAACGAACGAGTCAATGGCGAAAGCGGGGTGATAGGGTTTCACAGCCTGACTGGGTCCCAACCACCATGTATATGGCGAAAAGCCCGTTATAATGATTCGATTCTGCGGGTCGCGTTTCGAGATCAGGCTGTGCATATCCAGCTTTTTGCAGGCCGGCATGATAATGGCGACCGGCGGTGGATAGTGTGTCACTCGGTTGTCGCCATTGTTTTTGGATTGTACTGTGTTTACCATCAGGCATAGTGCAGTCATTTTGCCGTAAAATATATAAAAAAATGTTTAAAAAAAATTATAGTTCTTTATATAACAAACATCTATATCAGTTCCAAAGTTATAATTAATATTAAAGCTTAAATATAGATTGTAGCAGTAACGTAATTGGACGCCCGGAGAAAATTAAGCGTCAATGCAAACGAGTTGAGTATCAAAATACACAAATCATGGCAACTAACTATCACGTTAGAGGGCAGGCGACGGCCGTAAACACGTCGCCAGTTACGACAATACGCACTCCAGTTTCAAGGTATAATGAACCATTAGAGGGCAAATGGCCAGATGATACGACACCGGTCTTTAATTTGCCCGTAAGTGTTGCGGTTTCATTGCTTTTCGTAAACCACATCCATACGATGGCCGCTTTTATAGGAATATCCATTTGTATTTTTATTCTCTAAAGATAAAAGCACCATAATGGATATTTGATTCTCATTTGAGAAGTAATTCCCCTGCTAATTTTTAATTTTTTTCTTCTTATGTAACAAATACATTTTTTACTTGAGAGATTAAGACAAACTAGTGGGCGCCCAGTGGTCGACATTCGACCATAGTTCATTGATTTTTTAAAGGGATAAATATTATAATAATAGTTGTATGTTATAATATTAATTTAAAGTACTTCTAATGCATTTTATATAAAATAAATAGCTTTCTACACTTCTCCTCCATATAAACTTTAACTATGCCAAATTTCACGTTCATCTGTTCGCCCAATTCCGTTAAAAAGGGATACAAAGTTTAGACTTCACGTATTAATATATATGATATATTAATATATATGATGATATGTTGACTCCGCGGCAACGCATTGCTTTGTCATTATTTATTGCAATTATTATGTTATAATGTATAGGAAAGCTATATAATTTCATGGTGATCAATTTGAGGGTATAAAGTTTAATTCGCTTCAGCGCCATCTAGTGGCAAGTCATAAGAATATAAAGAAAAAAAACCGTATCCGCTAAATATTCATTTGTACCAAATTTCAATATGATCGTTTAGTTTGGAATTTTTCAATCTCAGGTACTGTACCAATATGTTATGGACCAAGTGGCTAAACAGGACTCATTTATACTACCCAGGCAATATGGATAATGACAACCCTATTTAGGCAACAAAATTAATACTTATTTAAACTTAATTTGGAGTTTTTTTTTCTTTTATTCTGAAGTTAATAGTATAGTTACTATTAATAGTAGAAACTGCAAAATGTGAATTTTTCGTAGCGATTTTTTTCTACATTATAATTGCAATATTAACATAACCTACATCAGATTAATAAAGATACTAAATGTGTGGTAATAAATGAAGTTCAATTACCTAGCCAAATTTCACTTGCCATTTTTAATATTATCCGGACAGTACAAATAGTGCCCTGATTAATAACATAGTACGTCACATATGTAGTATATTCACTATAGTTTAATTTGTTTCCAAAACTTATGATATACGAGCTCTGCTTACAGCGTTGCCTAAGTTTTTACCCACTGAGTTACAAACGCCCATTACAGTTTATTAAAGAGTCAAATTTGTTTGGGAAATGAGAAAAGTTTTTTATGGGAATATAATTTTGTTTCGTACTTTTAAACGAGGCTATATCGAGCTTTATTTTAAGACGCAAAACTCGTTTATAATTAACAACGCTTTTTGTTTGAACTACACTCTCTGTTATTCAGTTAGAAGATATATATGTCGCTAAAAGACAATAGCATATTATATCGCTATGGCTCTCCATTGAAAATTAGCGCTGTAGGATCGCTTAGTTGTACAGCAGTACTGGGTGTTGTTGGATATATTTAATTAAGCTTACTTATATTTTTTATTTGCCTTCTAACCGTGATGTGTTCTAAGAACAAATAACTTTTTCTTTCTTCTTTTTTTAAATTGAATCTTCTTTAGGTGCGACTCGGAGGTAACTGGACGACAATGCAATGGAAGTTCATTACGGCAATAAGGCATTACGTTTCTGTACCATCCGGTTTTTTATATTTTTCATTTTGTCAATAAATAGTTTATAAAAAAATCAATCAAAACTTTTTGGAAGACAATAAATAATATTAAATTTAATAATAATAAAAATAAGAATTAATCATGTATATTTTAGCGCGTGACCGTGCTGCCATCTGGTTTCAATTTAAGTAAGTATCTGTATTGCCATATATCGGCTAAATCGGAACTTTAATAACACAGGAAATATCATTAGCAACTCTTTGTTATCTATACTAATATTATAAAGAGGTAAAGTTTGTGAGTTTGTAGGGGGTAATATCTGGGGAGTCGGAGAAAAAATGTTATAACGAAAACGTTTCTTACGAACGCTGCCTTAACTATGAGAGATATATGTTTGAGTTCTAGAGAAAAGTTGTAGCTTGATAATGCCATTTACTGCCCAACGAAGTGGGCATGGGTCGGCTAGTAAAGTAAATAAAATATAGACAAGTACGAACAGATTATTATGATAAGTAACGAATTAAATTAAAATAGAAGTTTTGTTTATGTTTGCTATCTCTTATAACGTCAAATAAGTCTTACTTCAATCCCGTGTGATGGTTACATGCACTCGATTTCCTATATTGATCTCGCTATAATTACATCACGATAATAACATATCACTAACTAACTAACTACCACCAGTTTGGACAAATAACCCAGTCATCGGGAAAACCCGGCAAGAAACTTGATAAGGTTTATCTTTTTTTTTTTAAATATAACGTTACTCGTTTTTAGTCGACGCACAGAGAGAGATGTCAATTCCAGACATCACCATCGTTCGCATCTTGATCCACCTCATAATGACCTTTTGATATCAAAACACACATCACACCTTCTTTTTTACTCTCCTATCTCTTTATCTATTTTGTAATTAATGTGTGTGTTTTCTTATTGACTACACGTTGTTCACCTGATAGATCTTCATTGCTTCATCGGGCTTTGATCTATCAGGTTTGGGCACTCAGCCGAATTAGGCAACAAGGGTTCCCAAGCGACCGAACCTCGGTTAGGGGTGTTGTTTTGATTGCAATATCACGAATCAAGCTACCCATCATCTGAACTAAGATAATCATACATATATAAACTAAAAACACATATACGTACCATAATTAGTGTGCCGCATTAACGAATACTTGTATTTCGAAAGTAACAAATTTTGTAAATTATTGGAATTTTTGGCGAATTTTGTAATGTAGTGGCTTTTATATTTCATTCATAATCTTGTGTTATTTGACTTTGTATTTTGAAATACTGGTGGCATTTTACGTAATATATTTCGGTTAATGTGCATAAGTGAAATGGATGGAAAATACCACGGGCATGATTTCTGAGATGACTGGTGAAAACTCTCTGGAAAGTTCTAACACGAGGACCGCCATCTTGTTGGACCATTGAAATCATCGCAAGACACTTGTTATGTGATTATCTACTTGACAATGGCAGCAATAATAAGGAAGATAGATTGCCACAAAAATGTAAACGTAGAATAAACCGTAAATTATTAGTATTCTATTTATTATATTACGTACATCTCGTATGAATATGAAACAGCATCGAGAATTCAAAGGGCCAATCATAAAGTTTCCGACCTTTGTCGCGCTCCACGGAAATTCTCCTTATACCAAAGATAGCGGTTCATTCCACGACTTCGCTTATTTATTCTGGTTGGGTTCCGTTCACATTTATTAAAATGGCGATAAAGGTTTATTTATTGTGTCATTGTTTCGTGAGCACGCGAGTTAACGTTCGCGACTTAAAAATATCACTAGACACGAAAACGTTGGAATGAGTATAATCTTTCGTGACTTCAGTTGTTAAAAGCATTGTATTGCATCTTCCCAAAAGTTGTTAGATAGATAGATAGAGACAGATGGATAGATAGATAGATAGAGAACCATAAAGCCTTATATTTTGAAATACTTATCTTTCTCATCTATCTCACTGGAAGCTCCGACTCAGTTGCTAGGATACAAACATACTAAGTCATCATCGCTTCAATAATCAATGTTCATATAAATTCAAATAAAAGCGTTTTTTTTAAATATTAATAAGTAATTAAACATATTACTTATGCTATTTAGAATATAGTAAGTAGGTATCCGATATCAACACCTGTCGGAGGAGCAGACGTAGTGTCGATTGGACAGTCCCTGCTCCCCCGGCCAAAAGGTGTAAGAAAGTACCATGGGGTTTTAGTCCTTGCGACTCGGGCATATCCATCCTCTGTTGCCCAGCGATATAGATATCCATTAGGGATTGCCCTACGGAGAAAAAGAAAATGTATACGGTATATGAACATATCAAATTCTCGACGCGGAAAGCGTAATTGATACAACAAAAATTGACAAAATTTCATATTCTCATCATACCAAAAGGGAGTCTTACATTAGTTTATATAACGGCACTAGTTATGTCCGCGGCTTCGGTCGTGTCGACTACATAACTATTGTTATAGTTTTTTTTTTTATTTTTAACGTATAAACATTACATAGTTTATATTGCAATATTTGTTACTGTAGTATCTTTTTGTACATTTACTATTACCTACACACTTTGAAAATAGTATTAAGTTGCATTCCGAAAGATCAAAGAAGAAGATATTTAATTACTGGCATTTTTTCACGGTTCTACTTATGTTAATATAAATTTAAGTAATTTCTCAAGAACTGTTTTATAGATGAAAAGTAGTAAGCACCCTATATCATTTTTTGTACTCCAGAGTACAATGTGTATGGATGGATGGAAATTTTATAAGCACTGGCTGAGTAGTTAAAACGTGAAAGCGTAACAAATAAACCCACTTTCGTATTTATAATATTATAGTTAGGGTAGTGGTGAAACTACAATCAATTAAGATTTAATTTTCTCATATAGTGTTTGCAATTTTTAGTTTACTATGTCACGTAAAAGTGAGCACTGCGTTTAAAATATGATATTAGATAATAAATTTATGCAATATCGTCTTATTATTATTATTTCGTAATTAGTAAGTATATTATATTTTCTAATTTATTTAACTATTTATTTCATTAAGTGTGCGTTAAATGATCACCACCGTCCATAGACACTTGTAACACCGGGGGAGTCTCAAGTGCGTTAACAGTCTGGGTTAGAGATGGGGGGAGGGAAGTGGGAGGGAGCTGCGGCGCTCTAACTGACCGAACGAAACGCAATAATGCAAGCACTGTTACTTCACGTCGGTTTTTGTGACAGGTTGGTACTACCCTGGGCGAGTCGACCCATTCATGCTGAAATAGCTACAGCGTGGCTCTACTACCTAGTAAATGCCGGTAAACTTTTATGTCGGGTATGAACATAACTTGTTTTTTTCTATGAAATCACCGATATAAATATTTCTGAATTCACAAATTATAATGTCGAAAACAAATTCACAGCTATAAAGCAAATTCCAGTCGAAAAAGTTACTATAATCAATCAACGAGGGCCGAAAGTCGTTTTCAATTAGTTTCGAAGTGTAAGAAACAAAATTCAGTGGAATAAGAAAATTTGCCGAAATATTTCGGGAATTTCGCAGCCGCCAGAGTGAGGACGCGGACGGTAACAAACTGAAATTTATTAACGTTATAGCAAAACTCCGAAAATTCGGTGTAAATTTTCGCCGGTATCGTATATATTTACGTTTTAATTATACTTTGTAAATTATATTTACCTAGTTGTATATATAAGCTATATATATATGAAACAAATTATGCCTGTCGATTTATCTCAAGTTAACTCGAAAACAGCGTACAAGGCTTTCGTCATAGTGATTCGCTTCTGCGGGACGCGTTCCGGGATCAGCCTGTGCATATGCGGCTATTCGCAGACCGGCATGACAGCGACGGTACCAGCGATGGATAGTGTGTCACTCGATGGTCGCCATTGTTATTTGGACTGTATTGTGCTTAGCATCAGTCATAGTGCAGTCACTTTGCCGTGCTACAATAAAAAAAGGCTTTTTAGAGAATTATCAGTGCCACATATATGTACACCTTTCCACACTCTACAAATAGTAATAGTAAAATTTAACAGCGGTCATTTTAAATATTTTAAAGGTATTTAATTGATGAGGGCGTTATTTTGCGAAAATCCGTCATTATTAGAGTAAGTGTTACTTTGTAGTTCACTTTGCAAGATATCCCATTGACGTGGCAGAGGACAATTAATTTCAGACAGAAGTGCAAAGCAACGTTCAGTATAACACTTTCACAAAGTAACGCCTTTATCAATCAAATAACTAACTCATAGAAAGATACCTATAAAATTACAAATAATTGTATGCTATACTAAAAAACTACCCTACAAAGTAACGTATGAACTAACACTAAACTCCATTGCTATTTGAAACATATATCAGTGGTAAAGAATTTTTGTTGTAATAATAAAGCTTACTTCAGTACTGTATTGACATTTATTTTATACAACGATAGTTATGAGTTCAGGTTAGGTTAGGTGTAATTATAAGCGGTCACCACAATCTATGAATGCTGTCAACACCAGAAACACAATACGCGTTGTATCCATCGTGTAGTAATAAGGACACTTCTCTCTTATTAGAACCTATAATACCCTACCTATACATATGTTTAAAACTACGAATAAACAAAATAATACAATTGTTACTTCCATAATTAATCACGTAAGCAAAACCCCTGAAAACGTTATATGAGAAATAATATTTTAAAATATGAACTTTTTGTACACAACCCTTTTCCGCGCTGACAACTCGTCCCATCTCACAATCAGCTTCGTTAAAATTCACATTTTTAATTATCGTGCCCACATTTTATGTTTAAAAACATGCATTTATTACATCACCAAGCGAATACATTTTAAGGATTGCGAAATTTACGAATTTTCGTGAATATTATCACTGTAACTGATTGCAGAGTTTTATTATATAACATTAGTGAAGTAATATGATGGATTTATAATCTATTTTAACATTCTACATTGTGAGCGTGTTTATTTCATCATTTTTTTTTCGGGATACGTTTTGTTCATTAACACACTTGTAGTATCCCATAAAATAAAACCCTAACTATCGATATAGTGAAGAAGATAATGAAGGAATTAAATAAAAAATGTAAGCAAATCTTTTCATTATTATTTTCTTTATTAGAACCTATTTTCTATGATGTCAAGTATATATACGAAGCGTATCAAGTAACTGTATTGAAAGGTCCAATCTTAGTCAATGATATATCTACATATGTATGTATATAAGGAGGCAGAGGCAAACCAGTTATTTACATGATTTTCCTCTGTTTCTCAACCGTTGTTCATTTTTTTAATATTTAATTTAGTAAATATATAACCGAGTTTAGTGTTATGAATAACAAAAATAAATAATAAAAACTTGGAAAAAGATTGTTGCCTTTCTTTAAAATTGAAAAAATATAGAATTATAGTCGAATTTCCACAACTAAGCGATCACTAGTTTAAAAAAATTAGTTGATGCTTTCGTTTACGTTCGTTTATATTTCGTTTATTTATTTATTATTATTCTATATTATGTCTGATACATCATTTGATATAGTTATTTTGAATTCGATCTTTCATAATTTCTGCTTTCGCTTTTTACTTGCTAAATAGGTAATTATAAAGATCAAATTATCAGCCAGCTTTTATGTCAAATATTTAAATTAAATAAATATTTTTGGTTTATTATAAGCAATCCTTCACACCGAGGGAACGTGTTGCTGTTTGCTACTTCACTACAAATATAAAAATATTAATGTAATTGTAGAAAGCGACGTTTTGTCAAAATAAGGCGTTACATGGATTGAGTGGATACGGCAGCGTACAACACCCATATTAAACCGCCCCGTCTGTCTGTCGTAACAAGGACTCGGTGGGAAAGGACCGCTGTTTGGGACATACGAACCATTAGTCATACCTTGTAACCGACGAAAAACGAAAACACCCACCTCCTTGTTATGGGATATGATTCTGATTTTATTAAATACTTTAAAATATGAATGAATGAATATTACTGAAACTGTTAAAACAAAAGTTCCCTTGGTTTTGTTTTATAATATATTTTTGACTACTTATTTAGAATATTATATTTCCATGACAGCATTATATAACTATTAATTAATTTTAGAAACAGATATAATATTAAATATACACGAAAATATATATCTAAAATAGTAAAAGAACCACGAACCAAGAGTAGTATAAGACTATAACAACTTACGCGTTCTATGTTTACAGTTTACAGATATGTATCGAATATAATACAATAATTTTAAAATGGAAACTTAACATGTTGCCATGGCAACGATTGCCGTAATAATGGTTACTATTGCTAGTACAGAGACGTCCGCGTACTGTGCCGTCACAAGTTTCAGTCCAAAAAATGACAGCCACTGGTTGTCACCACATCAAACCTGTAGGAGACCCGCTGTAGACCTGTTTCCTAAGCAAGGTACGGGCATAATTATCACGCCAGCTCACAGCGTATTGACGATTTCATGCTCGGTGATAACCACAATTCTATATGTTTTCCATACACAGTGGCATTACAAGAACACATCACATCTTCAAGTTACCTCACGATGTCTTTCTGCACCGTCAGTCGATAACTTTACCAATTTAAATCGCGAATTCCGAAAAATCCATTAATATGCCAGGGTTCAAATCTGCGGACATCAAATTGGCATACCAATAGTCAGTCGACCACGATGAATGTAAAATGACCCATGACTTCCTCACTGTTACACCTTGACAACACGCCAATGCCACATTTTAACATAACAAATAACAATTTCAAAATAATTATGACACGAATTATAGATATTATACCAATTAAGATATAAAATAAATACTAAATTATGAAATATGTTTTATTCAAGTTGTAATGTTTTAATTTAATTATTATAAAGGCAGTATTTCAATTTAACTTATAATGAAAACAAAATTATCTATACTAATATTATAAAGAGGTAAAGTTTGTGAGTTTGCGTGATTGTGACGTTGTAGGGGGTAATCTCAGGAACTACTAAACCGATTTTGAAAATTCTTTTACCAATAGAAAACCACGTTATCTGTGAGTGTCATAGGTTATATATCATCACACTAAGGCCAATAGCAGCGGAGCACACATGAAAAATGTTTCAAAATCGAGATGTTTTCTTCTTTCTGAGAGCTTCTGCTGTGTCAGCGTTAGCCCAGAGTAGTAACTATTACTACGAGGACGAAGTCGCGGTCAGGGGCTATTTTCTATATACTAATATTATAAAGATGTAAAGCTTGTGAGTTTGTAAGTTTGTGACGTTGTAGAGGGTAATCCTAGAGAAAAGTTGTAGCTTGATAATGCCTATTACCGCCCAACGAAGTGGGCACGGGTCGGCTAATCATCCAATAAAATTAGTATAGGTGGTATACTATAGGTGGTAGAGCCACGCTGAAGATAGCTTCAGTAATAGTACTGGTTTCAACATGAATGGGTCGGCTCGCGCGGTGTAGTGCCACCCTCTCACAGAAAACCGACGTGAAGTAACAGTGCTTGCATTGTTGCGTTTCGTTCGGTCAGTGATAGCGCCGGATAACCCGCCTCCCCTCCCCCTCCCCCAAACACAGGGTGGCAACGCACTTGCGACTCTTTTGCTGTTGCAAGTGTCTATGGACGGTGCTGATCTCTTAAAACCCTGGTCACCCACCTGTCCGTTTGCCTCCTATGATATAAAAAAAGCTTTTTAGCAGTTTTACGATACTTGTAATAAGAATGTTTCTTAATTTAATAAGTGAATTATTATATCATCTTTACGAGGACCCTAATTTAATATCGATACTGTATCGGATTTCCGGTTAATTTACCGACAAAGGTCGTGGAACGGAACGTCTGTAGGGACAACAATGATATTATTTCAGGGTTAACCACAGAGACGTACTTATGTTATGACAATAAAAAAAGGTCAAAAAATAACTAAAATTAAATATCATTAATTCGGTCTTCACCCTCCTTACACTCTGTTAATATATCAAGAAGTATTATTAGAAATAACTATATAATGGGGGTCGCTGTTGAGATATGATATAATTATATATTTGCAATGTGGTTGCTAAATCTTGTCCCGTAACATAAAAATATAATAATATAATTAATAAAAATAACTAGCACTATCCTGCGGTACTCTCGTTTAAATTTTCCGCTCTTTGACTTAAATTTATCGCACCGGCTCATCTGCAATATTACTTCGTACTACCTTAGTGTATTTCCTTTTTTGACTCACAGTTAATATGGTAGTTACTTCACTTCAAAAGACCATAGCGTGTTGGTAAAGATAAGCTATTCAATATAATAATAACAATCTATATAATATAATAAAAATAATAATAATCTTCAACTATAGAATGCAAAATGATTTAAAGTCGATTGGTTATTGAGTTTGACGCGTTCAAATAAAACAAAAACGAACAATATCTTGATCTTTAATATAATTACTATAACTTATAGATGAAGTTTCTAACTGTTGTACATATATTTTCCATAAACCAATATCTCATGAATTGCTCTAATTAATTAAAAATGTAACCTATGAAACATACAACAAATATTAACATTGCTCTATATGATATCACCGATATTGCTCTGTACTAGTTGGCCGAGCTGATATATTTGTTAGAATAGGAACGACTGATGGTTTATTAGTATAATGGTTACATTATTTATGTTATAACTTATTAGTATTGTATTATTTTTCTGTATAATTTTAAATGTTAATTAAACAAGTAGGTATTATTAAATGGTACATGAAAATAGAGTTAACTTTTCATATCTATATATTCTTTATATATAGTTTTTTTCTGTACGTGTGTATGTCACTGAACTCTTCCTAAACGGCTGGCCCGATTAAATTTTGTGTGCATATTCCAGCGGATCCGAGAATTGTTTAGATTCAGAATTGGATCCGGTAAGTGGCGCTGCGGTTGAATTTTAGTTTTTTTTATATTATCAAGGCAGGACAACGTCCGCCCGGCCCGCTAGTATATATATATATATATATAAAAGTTAATGTAGTTATGTAAATTAGATAGACGTACTCCTATACTGTCTGATTGACTATCATGAAAGTCGTGTTCTTCATTTTATCTGTTACGTGCATTTCACTATAACTCGTCCTATATTGTAATTTGAGTCGGATAAAGTCCCGAGGGTGTTTGCTAATTTTCTACAATTAACCATGCAGGTTAGATAAAATATACTGAATTTAATTGCATAAATCGACTTATTTGAAAAAAATAGTAAAGTATCTATTAAGGATCTAAAAACTTCCTTAGTTCAACGTTTTATTCTAGTACCGAATGAAACATTAATTCCAAATTTCGTCACGTTCAAGCATAAACGGCTTTGTAGGGAGGGACCCCTGGACTTTCCCTAAATACATTCCTGTTTAAACGGATTTAGCACGCACGCACGACTAGTCTTCGCAACAAGTGGCCGAAAATAATGTTTTTTCGAATATGAAATATTGTTTTATTGACTGAACAAAAGGGGCATTGTCGCTACACATTCGTTATAAAGAACCTAATATATTATAAGGATATTATTGTAAGAAGTTTTTATTTTATTTTTATATTTTGTCTTTTTTATAGTTACTACTCATTCTCATTCTCGTGAGATCGGTCTTGTTATTTCTTGTGAACTAGGTTTTATCGGGATTAATATATACTGATTTTAATTTTTTAGTGGGTAAATTCATCTTGTGTACTGTGTATTTATGGACCTTTTTAGAAAAAAAAATCTGTCTCTCTACGAGTAGTAGTAATTTAAAAAAAAAATGAAATAATAGAACCAAATTTATTTGTGAGAAATTTCCCCCTTTTCGCAAATGAACGAAATTATATATTCATAACATCGTAAATAAGCTGTTAATAATATCGGCCTTGAAGGAGGCTTCGGTCCTCTTCTGTGCAAAGCAATAAAATATATTTATTGTGTATTTATCGCTTTTCTACTTTTAGGAAAGGCAAATGCCACCCGTCCCTCGACAGCTTAATTTTGTATAAGTTTTAAAAATCAAAAACAACCAATGTCATCTGTTTGGATTTTACTGAATAAACATTTTGATAAGAGATGTATAAGTATGTAGACAATAAGATGTTGTTATATTCATAGATTTAAGACATATTCAAACCTGAAGACTCATATGGACACACATGAGGATACATCGTACGAGTGTTACATATGTCGGCGCGTGTTGAACAGCCGACGTACGCTTCGGAAGCACTTACTCGTGCATGAAGACAAGTGCAGGCATGTCTGCACTTACTGCAACAAAGCCTTCAAGAGAAGGCAAACGTTAAAGGTGTGTGAATAAATTATAGATTTTTATACTAAGACCTAAACCCTTTCATTAATATGTTAGTTGACGGCAGATGGAGTTGATTTGTAGAAATCGTCACGTAACAAAAAAGCGGTACTCCCCTTCATGTGACTTATTCCATCTCTCCTCTGTCTCATTTGTTTACTAAGAAAGGGATTTAAATAATTTAAAACAGTTAGTTTTAGTTTTTTAACTTTAGTTTTAAGTTCAACTTAATTACAATCATGACACCTAGTAATAAAGTCACGAATGTTTAAAATATTATCTAATACTTACAATAAAACAAGCAAAGCAATAAATTTCTTCCGTTCACTTACAAATGAAAAGACAACATAAACAACATTTAATGTGAATTCAACCTTAACGCGCAATGAATAAAGTACTTTTTTCCGTTATTCTGTGTGTTTGTGCGTGGTTGGCGAGCCTTGACCAAACTTTTGTACCATAGATTTAAAATCGGTAATTTTGTTCATAATTTAATATTATTTGTTAGTTTAAAGCTTAAAAAATATAACTTATTCAACATGTATTTAGGGAAAGTAAGATACTCCGGCCGTTAAATTGCTGTTTCGCGTATTATTTTTGCATCTTTTGAATACACTGCGGCATTGTGAAACGTGCTTACATTGGCTGTGTTTCAAACAAACTAAACAAAATAAAAGCTCACGTTTCAAGTGATCTGTTATTTACCTAGACGTATTTTTTGCACCGACCCGATATCTAGTTATTGTTGATCGAAGCTTTTTTTACAAGTTTTGTTTTTGATGGCATAATTTCTTTAGGAATTGTTAGTTACTTAAAAATAACACAATATATCTAAAATGAGAACTCTTTTTAAAAATACTAAAATGTGTCACTGGCTGTACCAGCGGCTTTGCGCGCTCTTTTATAATTTGTTTCTAATGTTATTCATCATTATAGCAAAATTGATTGCGCGATAATATTTTCTGTGTTTACATAAACATAGCATTTTTTATGAAGATCAGTTGAACAGTACACTATTCAATGTGTTACAGTGCCAATTATTTCTGATAATATGGATAGCATAAAAACTGTCTCCATTAAAAAACATTTAGATGATCCAACTTTGCTGACGATCGGTCCGGTTTTAGTCAATCGACCTCAAATATAGTATAATAATAATGATATACCTAATAATAATTTAACAATATATATGAATACAATATACATAGTAATAAGTGAGTTTTTCGAGACACAATCACATAAAAACTACTAGACGTTTCGGCATAAACGTTAGACTTGTTGTTTTAGATTGTAAGTAATTACATATGTTTTAGATTTCATTAATCATTTGCATTTTGTTTCTCAGGTTAAAACTTAATTTAATGCAGAACGAAGCAGGCGGGTATCCTATATCTAGCATATATCACAATATAATAGACGGAAACAATCTATAAAGCTAAAAGTAAACTTATTATGATTACGCATGTTTTAATTATTCCGAAATCAAAAAGATCGCTAATTTATATCCTGCATATAAATATAATATACTCGGAGTAATTAATTACAGTCTTTACTTATATTCTCTCCAATAAATTAAAGGTTATAGCCATTACCTAAACAATCGGATCGGACACTTAGAACGAGAGTAAACAATGAGCGAGTGTTTATATTACGTACTCCGTACTTCTCACGTGTCGAACCACGTAAAGTACACACTTAAGTAACCTATTGCAGTGAAGAAAGAAATCTATGGAGTAAACTTATTTTTCATACTATAAAACTTTGAGAAGTATGTTCCTTTTTTTCAAAAATAAAAACAATCATGACCACTTTATCTCATTACAAGCAATTTCCCGTGATTTCATATGTATTTTCCATACAGTAAATATTTTCAACTCTCTATAAATATTCTCTATTAAAAGAATAAGTTAATGACGGAAAATAACGGAACTATAAAAAAATATAGAATTTCCCAAAAAAGAAACGAGTCGGACAGCTTGGCCACCGTGTGATTCGTTGCTTTCGTATCAATTATACCAGTACGTTTTTGCGTAAATCACCTGATGTTGAGTGTATATAAGTTTTAATTTTTTAAGTGATTTAGAAAGAGATATACTGTAAAAATATTGCTAGCGACTAACCAGTCGCGTTGCATAGAATCTATTGCGGAAATTTATATATTGCCTATAATAGCGTTATAACGTGTTCTTTAACTGTTTGGTGAAAGAAAATTCTGATGAAAATAAATTATAGTGCTATGTTTTTCTCATGCTGTTTTATTAATTTCCAACGTTTAAAAAATCTATCGCTAAGCATCCTATTGATGTGTTCCTGCAGCTGTAGTTGAGAGTTAATCCACTTTTTAAACTACATCAGCACAGACGTAGAAACGTCACGACGAGGTTTTTTGAAGGTGGTAGAGCCACGCTAAAGCTATTAATGGTTTTAGCATGAATGGGTCGGTTCGTCCGGGGTAGTAGCACTCTCTCACAGAAAACCGATGTGAAAGTGAAAGTGCTCGCATTTTTTCATTTCGTTCGGTCAGTGAGAGCGCCTGATGCTCACCTCCTCTTCCCTCTCTTCTCCTCTCCCCTCCTCACTCACCCTACCCCTTTCCCCCCAACCAAGGGCTGGCAACGCACTTGCGACGCCCCTAGTGTTGCTAGTGTCTATGGACGGCGGTGATCTCTTTGCCATCTATATTATAAAAAAAAGACAAGTCATACACGAAACCTATAAGGTATAAAAAGCTCTATAACAAAACAATAGCGATTCTACTTCCATTCGCGTTTCAATTTAAACAGCCTAAGCCAAGGTTCAGCCACTATGGTACCTTAGAACTACTTGCCATCCGGCTGAATGTCTTAAGCGCTTGCTTATAAAGTCTAGTGAAGCTGTAAAAGCCTATCAAGCTATCAGAGTTTAATCAGTGCAAAAGAAAAACAGTGGCTATTATTGATACCCACTATTATAGAAGCTTATAAATACTTCGATAAATGCCCCTTAATACTTCATCCAAAGTAATCAAGTGGGTGGCGTAAAACACATACATTAAACAAACTTATACATTTATATGTAGTGACTAATATTTCTTACAACACTAAATATTTATAGCTTTACCTATTGCGGCGTAATAAAGTGGAAACACTGGCAGTTCACTAAATATTTATAGCTTTACCTATTGGGGAAACACTGGCAGTTAGATGTTTAATTTTAAGAGTTCCGTAGACGACGGGGTAATAGTGTTCGTCGAGAAAGGGTTGACAAACGGTTCCTTACGTCGTTTTCCGTCTAACATCAAACCATTCCCACGGTACTTATTCTATTATTTATAGAAAACGTTAGTTTGTTTTGATTTAAATTACAACCAACAACTATATATTATAAAACTTTGTAGTCCAGCGATAATTAACTTTCCTTCAATATATTCAATTTTAAGAAGCTTCTATACATAAACTAATATAATACTAAAAAGTAGTGCGTGAAACACATTC
>MU162392.1:0-13634 GCA_015888305.1 Antheraea pernyi
TCGCGTTAATAATGTAGATTTAACTTATTTCTGGGGAACAGCACATGTATATACCAAATTTCATAAAGATCAGCTCTGTATATAAATCTTGAAAGCGTAACAAACAAACAAACTCACAGTCGCAGTTATAATATTAGGAAGGATATCAAAATATTTTAAAGAAGAATTTTAAAGCGGTGTTAACCCTACTGAAAGTTGATCATTTACTTTGTTGTGCGAGCGAGACGGTTGTATTTTAATAAAAATGTTGGTTCCCGAGATCTCGGTTGCAGCGGTGTCGAATACGGAATGAGCATATTGCCGCCGCTTTCTGGGTTTTAGTCTTCCACAGCCAAAATACTATGGTGATTTCTCTTATTGTACGCTTTCTTGAAAATTGAAATGAAGAGTAATATTATAACCATATTGAAAGTAAATTTGAATATAAATTATATTACAGTTAAAAGAAAGTATGGATACGATACAAGTGAAAACATTTGGTTAATGAAGACTGGAGATGAGTGTGCATAATTCAGTGCATCACCTACGGGAGCGCGCGTGACGTTAAGTGGAATCGCGTAAACCTCATTCGGAGTCACGGATCCGAACGTGACGGTTCTATTTCGTGTTACACATGTCACGTATAGTGTCGATGCAGTCAGGAATGGCAATAAACACATCGTAGATACTGTCAATATTTATTTGGCTAGAGCTTCGCCTTACAATACTTGTTAAATAAGAAGTGCGTAGATATCACTCGCATCTTGCCTTTTAAAGGCCCATCTATATAAGTCAAAGCGATTACTATTTATACATAATTCCGCAAAATAATTTAAGTAACACAAAAATAATAAAGTATGAGCAAATTAATGTTATTTAAGCTATACAACAATTTTATATAATTATCCTTATTTATGTATCTCTAATATGGTTAGTAATCTGTTTCGACATGTAGATCAGCGACATCTTGCCTATCATGGCTGAACTATGAAGTCAAAGAATATACTATTATTAATAATGATCAAACTAATGATTCAATTCTATATAATGATATCCATTCTTATTTAAGTCCTATTAAAATCTATATAATATTAATAATTCTTATTTATGTATCTTTAATATGGTGGCGCTAATATCTATGTTCCGGTCGTGTTGTAGTCTCGTCTCTTGAATGTGATGCAGCGGCACCGGAGGTGGGCGGTAACATTCGTTTACTGTTAAATGTGTTTAAAGAAGTTTACACTTCAATAAGAAAAACAGAAAGGTGTAATTGCAATGACTTTCTAAGTTAGTTCTAAGGAACCCATGACATTTGACCTTTGGACTACTGTCTGAGGTCGGGTATAGACAGATATAGACTGCAGTGACGACTCGACATTAGACGAACTGTATGCCCATTTGCTCCTATCAGGTATACTTTTTCTGTACATTCTCGATGTTTCTATCTATATATTAGGAAGGTTTATAGAACTACGTGACAAGTGGCCATTTTAAGCCATACTTATTACTCTTAAACAATATTGCAACTAGCAATTGCAACATCTGTCGGTACATTAAATGTCTCACGAATGCAGACACATTTATTTATTGCATTATTTAAAAGAAACATGTACAGTCTTCGCGAAACTTTTTGAGCCCTCTAAATATAGTTGGGCAGAACACAAACTTAGGTATATAAATACGTAATATTATCTTTAACATGAAACAAATTAAAAATAAATACATACCAATTTAAGATTTCTATATTCATATTTGAACTTTGTTTTTGTGTTCAACACTTGACTATATCACTTGCAAGCCCAACTATATTCAGAATATTCAATATTCAAATATTCAGAACGGCCCAAAAAGACTGATGATAACTGTAGCAGTGTAATATTCGTAGTCGTATCGTAGAAAAATCTAGTTAAAATAAAAAATAAATATTTTAGTATGAAACCTACTCAGTCTTTTCTCGGTATAGTGTTCCCAATTCGCCAGCTTATTTAGTTCTACTTTCATCTCATCAGATGCAAATATGTAACAGCGAAAACGTGATAAATTTAATTATACAATACTCATATATATGTTAACAAAACAACGGTGTTTCAGGTGAGGGCCAACATTATCGTAAGCGGTTACGTCACACTCAGCGTACGATATACGCAGTGGGGCAACCGCACCGCAAACCGAACTAATTAATGAAATCATCAATCGTTTAAAATGCGTAGGCAGACCTTGATGCGGTATCATACTGAGAGAGATATATATATCTGATATAACATTAAGTCTTCATAAAATTGGTAATTTATTATTTAAGATTTCATCGAAACAAAACGGAATACATCGTTTTTTTTTTTCGTTAATTATACGTATAGAGCTTTTCAATTGTTTTAACTAGGGATCGTCTAAGGGTCGATTTTTTTTGTACTTTACCTTACTACAAAAACAATTGAATACTGGTTTAATACGAGTTTTACTAAGCAGTGCCTGATATTTGAGATCTAGTTGAACACGTGCTTAAAATACTTTATTAGAAAAGCGTGTCCAAGCGGTCTCTAGCTAAAAGTTTTTTAAGCAAGCAACACTGAATAGAATTCGTTCAATTCGATCTCATCATTCAAAAACGTTCCATTACATACAGATATTTTGCAAACTATTTCAATTTATGAATAATATTTTTGTTCAGATCTTCAATAAGAACATTTACTTAATATACGTTAAATTGGTTATCGTTATTGTGATATTGTTATTGTAATATTTTATTAAAAAAAGATGATGTAATTGTTAAAACATGCAATTTTTTAATATTAGTATATTTCGCCAATGTGCGTAACATGGAGTAACAGTATAATGACAGATTTATATACATTGTCAGATGTCAATAGTATCATATATATTATTGTATAATGACGTATCTCGAACAAAAAACAACATCGACATATTTTTCGATCCATTTGGATCATTCAGGTGGCACTTGATTAAAAACATAACTTGATGGTGTACCTGTAAAACTGTATCTAATCTATATAGTTCCTAATTAGAATTAGTTTTTATTTTTTGTCATCTATTAATGTAATGCATGCCTGTGATTGTAATTATTACACTGTAATTTTATGTTGCAATTGACCATATATGATTTTATCCATGTGTAATATTTATGTTGGTGTGCTAAATACATAAAATAAAATAAAATCAAAATAAAATATAGTAGTAGTTATGATACTCGTGTATCTCTAAAACTGTTTAATTTATTTTCTTTGTGCCAATTTAATTATACCCACGAAATTAACAATTTATTATGAAATGTCTTTTACATTAGAACAGTCGACTTAGACAAGTGTTACAGAATATTTCAATTTAAATAATACCAATCGGTAAACAAGGGTAAGACACTCTTTTGTAATCAAACTTTTTTTTAAAGTGTAAGGGGTGTCAAATAAAGTCATGAGATTTGAGACACCCAAGCCAACCTCACCTGCACGTGGTGCCCCTGCTGACTATCGAACGAGGCAATTGCGAAAGCGGGGTGGTAGGGTTTTACAGCCTGACTGGGTCGCAACCACCATGTATATGGCGAAAAGACCCGTCATAGTGATTCGCTTCTGCGGGCCGCGTTTCGGGCTCAGCCTGTGTATATCCAGCTATTCGCAGGCCGGCATAACAGCGGCAACCGGCGATGGATAGTGTGTCACTCGGTGGTCGCCGTAGTTTTTGGACTGTACTGTGCTTACCACCAGGCATAGTGCGATCTCTTTGCCGTGCTACAATAAAAAAAAGCAAGAGTTCAATGCGTATTTATCTTTTTTGTAATAACACCGTATAGTTATTAGAGTTCGATGACAATCGTATCTGATGTCATATGACGACGTGACCTAGGATAGTAAACACGCTAAACTTTGAGGACCTGAAGTGCAGCTGCCGGAATAGACCAACAGGTGATTGGCGACAAATTTTCAATTTAGGTAGCTAGCCAGACGGACTTTTAAAAATCCCTACCACCATGCTACGGTATCATCACGTTGTTTTCCTTCACCGGAAAATCCGATTCCGTTGCAAGGTTTTGTATCTACGTCCATGGACGCTGTGTCTAAATATCAACTAAGCAATCATCGCTTCAAATTGAACCATAATGATGGTACAAACTTTTTTTTTATATCATAGGAGGCAAACGAACAGGCGGGTCACCTGGTGTTAAGTGATCACCGCCATCCATAGACACTAACAAGACCAGGGGAGTCGCTAATGCGTTGCCAGACTGTGTTTGGGGGAGGGTTGAGGAGAGGGGAGGTAGGCCTCCGGAGCTCTCACTGTCCGAACGAAACGCAACAATGCAAGCTCTGTTACTTCACGTCGGTGTTTCTGTGAGAGGATGGTACTACCCCGAGCGACCCGACCCATTCATGCTGAAACCAGTAATAGCTTCAGCGTGACTCTACCACCTATTTTTCTTCATATTTTGATATATAAATATTATTTATTATCTGTATTGACTATTGCACAAATATTATAGACTAGCTATACCCGCAACTCCGTCCGCGTGGAACTTAATGTAAAAAAAGGGTGACTAATAAAATCATTTGCATATATTAAGTTCATTTAATTATCTACTTTTCTCTCGTACTTAAGTCGCGTCCTCATTAAAATTACAATAACTTTTGATAGAGTGAACCGATTTTAATGAAACCAAGACTAAGTTACTCCTGAGGATATGTTTTATGATATGAACAGCGTGTTCAACCAAACAGACATTTCTAAAAATTATTGAAATGTGTTTTATTACTTATTCCGAGACACCTGCAACGAATTCTTTCACAAAAAAAAAGTATAGACCCTTAGATTTACATTCTTATTACATATAGATTCTTAAAGTCAAAACTTCATAAGTAATGTAGTATATAATCAAAACTCGCGTAGTTCTTGGGCAATCCGGAGTACAATGACCGAACCCCACGGACCCCGAGTAACGCCCGCATTCTATCACCGGTGGGATTAAGCAGCTATGCTTGTTACACTGAATTAGATTACCAGACCAACGGTCATAGAGTTAATGGAAAGGCTATGATCGTAGTGTATAACTGGACACCAAATTACTTTACATTTATTTCAACATTTATGCATTCCATTCCAAAAAAAAAATGTATAGAGATAACAACTTATATGTTATTTATTTATCTCGCACGTATCTCTATATTAGTGAACCGATAATAATAAAAAAATCCTAAATAGACTTTTGTATGTTCGTACGTCCGTGAAATTTTACTACAGCTATTATTAAATAGGTCACGTCAAAAATTGCTAAAGACAAATTTCACTGTGTATATTGAATACAATTTATGCAAAATGGCATATGTAGGTGGTAGAGCCACGCTGAAGCTATTACTGGTGTCAGCATGAATAAGCCGGCTCGCTCGGAGTACTACCACTCGACCCACAAGAACACCAGCGTAAAGTAACTGTGATTGTATTTTTGCGTTTAGTTCGGTCACTAGAGCGCCGGAGGCCCTACTCCCCTCCCCTCTAATTTTACCCCTCCCTCTCCCCCGAAACACAGGCTGGCAACACACTTGCGACTTCCCTGGGGTGTTGCTAGTGTCTATGGACGGCGGTAATCACTTAACATAAGGTGACCCGCCTGTTCGTTTGCTTCCTATGTATGAATATATACTATGTATGTATGTATATATACAAAAAAATTATTACCTTTGTATCTTTCTATATACGGTACTTTAAACGTTATATTAACAAACTAGCTAGTCCCCGTAATACTGTGCTTTTCTGAGAATAATTTTGTACATACTCTCAAACTCAAAAGAATTATTTGTGGATCAAGTTTTATCACGGGAACTGACTAATTTTTCTGAATGTAATTTAATATCATTTTGTCCTTACTCTTTAACCCCTATAAGTATTTTACTAACTTAAATTATATTAGTTAAATTCTATCACTACTGTCTATTCCTTATGAGTAAGCGTAATTAGATGTAGTCTATATGATGCACCTTAAAGTTCTGTACCTGCCAGTAAAAATCTCGTCAAAATTGGTTCAACTGTTTCAGAGATTCCGCCTTACGAAACAATAGACAGTTCAAATTGATGATATAAAATCGTTGTCATTTCTAGTAACTGACTATAATACATCTTGTAATCGACTGAGGGAAACTTGCAGGTCTGTTAACAAAAGCGCACTCTTCTTATATACCCCTTTTGTATGTATTATATTTCGCCCTCATTGTGTGCCAATAGTATTTGTTCAAAGTATTCGGTGATACAGTTTTGTTTTGTGCAAACATTTTGTATGTATATATAATTTACCACATCATATACATTTTTAGTATTTTAGTTACTTTTAATTTTTTTAAATATTATGGGGGGTAAACGAACAGGCGGATCACCTGATGGTAAGTGATCACTGCCGTCCATATACACTAGCAATACCAGGGGAGTCGCAAATGCGTTGTCGGCCTTTTAAACTTTTACGTAAAAATGTAGGGTAAAACATTTGATTTTTGATGTGAAAAGTCCCTTCGGGATTTGAAACTCTATCAAACGAAAAAGCGTTACTCCGTCACTACGTTATGTTGCTATTTTTTAAATGAACTATGAAATAATAATCAATATAATGCAGTGAAAAATTACTTAGAATATACATTCAAAATGGGCAGTAACATAAACCCAACTTTTATGTATAAACCATAGTGACTGCATTCACTTGTCAAAGTACATTTAAAATAATAAACGCCACATAGAAAACAAATAATAAAAAAAGATTTATTTAAAAAAAAATACAGCTCACGCAAGCAGTTATTGGCATATCTATTTTGATATGAAAGTAACGAAAATCTTTAAAAATTTATAATTATCTAGCCGGCTCGGCGGACGTTGTTCTGCCATGATAATATAAAACCATAACAAATTATACACCTATAACTTTCTCATGAATCATTTTACCTGCTGGTGAAAATCGCGTGGAAATCAGTTCAGTAGTTCTTGAGTTTATCGCGACCAGACAGACGTTGCAGAAGATTTTAGAACTATAAATGTAAATGTGAAAATGTTAGAAATATCATAACAGACATAAATACTAATAGAAGTTCCCAATAAATGTTAAATTGGAACAAACACATTATCAATCAAAACTAAACCCAACGAAAACTAACAACGTTACAATCGACCCGACACGAAACGATTGTTTATAATTTCAAATCAGATATAACCGGACCGAACCGCACCGAACCGGATTACAACCAAGACGAACCGGATTAATCCGGTTAAGTTGCTCGCACGGTTACGCTGATTTAGAAACTTGTTTGTTTCAAGAGCTGGGCATCGAGTTTATATACAGTTTCTGTAGAGTCTTCATTGCAAGTTTGTAACTGATACTTGGCGTTCGGTTTTATTACCACTTTTGATATGTTTAAAGTTTATACGTTGTGTATATTACTTAATACTTCAATGTAGATTTTGTTCTTAAAGTCTAGTATGTAAGCTCAATATATTGGGAGAAATAATAATAGCAAGTAACAAGGGGAAAAATCTTAGTTGTCTATTTTTATTTTATTTTAAATTCTTAGGGAAACTTACAGCTAGACAAAAAAAAAATACATTACAAGTATAAACATAAACGAAGGCCATTTACAAATTTCCGCATCTATAAGAAAATTTTCATTTTCCTTAAGAAAGTATGATCAGAATAAGGAAATTAAAAATGAAAAAAGCTGGAATTAAGAACGCATTTAAGTTTCTGAACACTTGTGTTAAACAGATCTACGTTCAGATCACTAACTAATTCGTTAACACTGTTACCAACTCTAATTATGTACGAATTTTGCCTGTAGGTCGCCTTAACAACCGGGTTATAAAGTATAACTACCGTTTCTGCTAGGCACAGCTGGTTGGTACACGCAAGTTAATTTTACTCAGTAATTCCGAACAATCAATTTTACCAGTGAGAATACAAAGAATATATACTACATCAGATATTTTTCTGCACTCATATAATGAAAGTATATGAATTTTTTTACAGCGTAATGTGTAATTTGATAAATATGTTTTAAATTTAAATTGTAGGTGACGAAGAAATCTTGTTTGAATTTGTTCAATACGAGTATTGTATATACTGTAAGAATGATTCACACTTGAGATGCATATTCGAGCTGAGATCGAACAAAAGAGCAATAGAGTATTTTAAGGGTTTTAACGTGTTTGAACTCATTAGATAATCTGAACACAAAACCTAACGCTTTTAAGGCTTTTTTTACAATGCTATCCACGTGCTTATCAAAACTTATCATTTACTTTAGGTATATTTAGCTGCTTATTCAAAATAAGTATTATTCGTATCAAGTCTTCATATAGCCCACTCCATGATCTTTGAAGATAAGAATCTTCAATCACTATGTTCCATCGGTTAACATCTACGTAGCTCGAAACTTGTATAATTTTACAGCTGTGCTGAATTCTAACTTTAAAGCCAAAGCTGAGATTAGCTAACTTAGACTATGACGACTGTCTTATATATACAAAAACACTGATAACCTAAAGTGTAGATAGAGTTTTGAAGTGGAGACGTGGTGAGAAACGCCCTTTGTACGACAGAATGATAAACTGCCTAGGTTAGTTGAAATTGTCTAGCTGCGGAGTACGAAACATTGGTTCTAGTGGCGATCCAACAGTCACCTAATACAGACTGATAATATTCATACATGATTAACAATTTTACAACACACTCTTGTATAATTACAATTCCATCATTACAATAAAGTTGATAAGTATTTTTTTTCGAACTGACTACGCTATTGACCAAGCAAGGCTTAACAGCTTCACCGGACTTATTATACGTGTGTCACCGGACTACTAATAATAATTCATTAGCTAAGAGCATATTTATTGGGACATACCTCATAGTACCTCTTATTCCATTATTGCAACTAGCGGTCTTTCAGTGGACGAAATTTGACCATAATTATTTATTTTACTACAGTTATATACCATTCTTTTGACAAACAGTAGGTAGATAGATACACGTAAGGATCGTTCAGTAAATATCGGCAACTCGTCGATGGTAAAGAAGAGAACTAACGAAAAAAACCTCTTTAATTGCTACCAACTAAAAAATAAAAAGAAAATCAATTCGCAAACAAAACATAAAAGGTATTTAACTATATTGTCTTTGATTATTTTTATATAGATTATCATTACATAGTATAAAACAAAGTCCCCTACCGCGTCGGTCTGTCTGTCTGTTTGCGATAAACTCAAAAACTACCGAACGGATTTTCATGCGGTTTTCACCAATGGATAGGGTGATTCGTGCGGAACGTTCTAGCGTATAATTTGTCAAGGATTTTTTCATAATCAGGGCGGGACAACGTGTGCCGGGCTCGCTAGTGTAAATATATATTTAAATTATTACTCTAAATTGAGAGTTATTTTCATTCAAAAATGTTAAGCGAATTCTTATAATTTCTAGCGGAAAATGAGTGACGATAGTAAGTATGCGATTTCTTTTTATATTACAAATATATTAATAAAACAAAAATAGAGCAAATATTTAAGACTTTTGTGGTTTAAAATCTGAACGAGAATATTTTAAAGCTAAAAATATACGTAACACAAAGTAGTACTCTGTATCAAAACAGGATTTCTCTTTGAATGGACAGTAAACATCCGGCGACTACTTCAAAAGACTTTCGCAAGTATAGTCAGCGACGATAAATAACTGAAATAATAACTCGTGTCACCAATATATATTGTAGTTTCAGTGTTGTTACGATATTGCTTACTACGACAGACATAATCCTGATTGTAGAGAACGGTTTAATTTTCAAGAATAGTTTGTCTATGTTTACTATAAATTTTGTACTGGGCTTTCTTTCTCCGTAGGGGGTTATGCTGGCCATTTATATTGTCCCTAGCCTTTTTGAATATGAACGACATATTCGATGACAGACGGATATCTATTTTTTCCTCGACAGACAAGACAGCAACTCTAGGTTTGGCGTGTTTGATGAACGATAAGGTGATGATGAAACGCCAAAACCTATAAAGTATTCTTTTTAACAGACTTCGAAAAAGGAGGAGGTTACTACGTTCGGTTGTATGTTTTTATTTTTTATGTATGTTAATCGATATTTCCGTCAATTATGAACGGATTTTAATGATTCTTTTTTATTTGAATTGGTTACATTTTAAATTGAGCTGTCACGGGACGCCTGGCAGATGTGAAACACATATGTAAACGATACTGTATAGTATGTAGGTATTCGAGCTCAGTGCGGCAAGAGATTGCGCACAGTCCTTTGCGCATGGCATCGCGTCGCCACGTGTCGCCACGTCAACAATCAGGTTTACCCTCGCCCATAGATGTTTCACATCAAAATTGTGATTGTGATAATGTTTCTACGTTCACACCTTTCTTTCTTATTCAATCATTTATGATAATTTCAATTCAATGATATATTATTGATATACTACGTTATTTAGGTCAAGAGATTATTTTCTTCTCATTTGAAAGCTATAAACTTTGGAGATACCACTCAGATTTGAAAAAATATTTTTGAACTTTGCAGTTCATTTATCGATGAAGGTTATAAGCTATCAAATATAACGCTAGGACACTTACGTGCAGAGTAATTACCATAGCAAATGTGAATGAGTATGTAAATTTAATGAGAGTTAATATTGTGGGCGGGACCTGAGACGTAGGGAGTGGTACCGAATACTGAAATAGTACCTGTTTGAGTATGTTCTTTGTGTCAACATGAAACTAAAAAAAAATTTTTTTTTGGAAAATATATTTATTTTAATAGAAACAATATTAGCAATCAATTTAACTCGCAGCCAACATCTTTGTTATAAATAATGCCCAATACATTTTACTTCAATTTTTGCAATAAAATAGGTTATATTTTTACACCTTTTTTATTATTAAAAATTTAGAATAACTTTATGACTCCGACTGTACAAGAGACATAACTTAAAATCCGCGCACGTCGGTAAACACTGGTTGGTTTGCTGTTATGGTATCTGTTTATTTTTCTTACGCTATAAAATGTTCATATCAATACCTAGAAGCGAGTTGGCGGGTAATACCACTTCTACTCGCTTATCTTCAGTACCAAAGCATGAGATACAGTGAATACAGTATTATCGATGTTTAAAAAACCTTCACGTTTCATTGCATAAAGTTCTTTATGGGAATAAATATACTTTTAAGAGTTTAAATCAGACTAGGCGGCCCGCCTCGGCTTCACTTGGGTACAATAGGCACGTAAACTGCTCCCATGTGAAGCCAGGGTTGACCTCTTAAAGTGAATGTGTTTTTTAATCGTTATGGAGACACGTGTGAGAGTAGAATTATCAAACTGATTTGATTATTTATGATCAATTTTTTTTACATACCTTGTCATCTTCTGACCGTTCTTAATATAGCTATAAATTCGGGTTTACGCATAATGTTGTAAAGAGTTTAATATAAAAAAAAACATTATAAAAGTGTAAAATTGACACTTATCTTTGAGTTGTCTCTATGTTGTATACATCTTTACATATATAATTCTTCTATCCGTGTGTATGTGAATTTAATGACACTTTTTGTTTATGTTCAAGAATGTTTAAGATTCACAATTATACCCGATAGGTAGCTCTGCGGTTGACTTTTAGGATATTTTTTGTTATCAAGTCAGGTTATTATTGGTTGCTTTATTGGTATTGGTTTTAGCATAAATAGGTTGGCTCGTCCGGGGTAGTACCACCCTCTCATAGAAAACCGACGTGAAGTAACAGTGCTTGTATTGTTGCGTTTCGTTCGGTCAGTGAGAGCGCCGGAGGAGCACCTCCCTTCCCCTCTCCTCTCCACCCTCACCCCCTTTCCACCAAACATAGGCTGGCAACGCACTTTCGACTCCTCCGGGGTTGTTAGTGTCTATGGACGGTGGTGATCACTTAATATCAGGTGACCCACAAGTTCGTTTGCCAGTTATGACATAAAAAAGGTCGACGTCCACCGGTGTTCACTAGTATAATATAATACGTATTTACACCTAAATGTGAGTTCTTCGCAACTAAATTCCGAGTGATCTTGGCTTGGTGAAGATTAGATAAAAACGTAAAACTGTGACTTCTTCTTAGTAATTGTACATATGTTGCCACAGACTTTTTTATATTTTGTTATGAAAAACAATTTAGCCACACATTGTTTTTCGTATATGTCTAACTAATACTGAAAAGGCAACATTTTTCTCGACTATTAATTTCATTCTTCGTGCACTAATCAGGACGATACACATTAAAAAGAAAATATCTATAGTTAAACTAGTAAAGTCCTTAGCTATTGTCAGATATGTTTTAGAATATATGTATTCTATTAAAATAATTTTATTAGAGTATCTTATAAGTTTTAGATATACGAGACAAATGAACACTTGGCCTAATAAAACTGTTCCACATGAATTCACCAAGTAACATACGAAAATCGACGAAGCGATTATTATTTCATTACAGTCTAATAATTACGCGTAATATCTTCAAAGGATTTTATAAATTAACCTTCGGTTTATGCTCGTATGCTCGTCTTATAAGTGATCTTTGATATACAGATTTTCTAATATAATTATACTAGCGACTGCCAGTGAATTTACCTGTGTTAATGTATAATATAAAACTTTTTTTATTTTTTTTATTTATAGTAGCACGGCAAAATGCCTGCACTATGCCTGATGAAATTTACAATAACTGTAAAGACAATAAAATCAAATAAAAAATGATTAAAAGAAAATGTCCTATGCAGAATCGTGTATAACCTTAAAAAAATAACCATGTATTCTAAAACTTATGATTTATTATGGTAAACGTTTTATTTTCGAAATGGAAGCCAAATAGTGAAAGTTTTTAGTCGACAATCCATATAGTATGGTTTAATAGTATTCTAATCTTACTTCTAATTCTATGACAGTATTATATACCAAATACTACTACCGCCAGCAATGAGAAAACTATAAAAGCTGAAGTTTCTTGGGATATGCCCCACAAAATACAGTCACGGAGACAAATAAAAAACGTTAATTTATTTTAATACATGTGAATAGAATTGTTGTGTATCCACTGTTATAAAGAAATTTAAAAATTATTCTAAAACTTAACTTAAACTTAGGAAGCGTACTACCAAAAGATACGGTCTGAAAACCGCGACTACACCCCCCTTCCCCCAAGTTCCGTTTCAACTGCGGTCGCAAGAAACATTCCCTGGGAATTATATTACACTCTCCCCCCGGTACGGGTACATGTGGAGACAACGTCACTGTTGAGACATTATCATTTGCATAGTGAGATACATTAAAGAGATTACTTACAATCGGGGTTTATTTCTGGAACGACGCTGTCACTTTTGGTACTTTTTTGATTTCTGTGTGTTTGTCTACATGAGACCAGACGTCTCAATATTCAAAATTTTATGAGCCTTACTATCGAATCGTATAACTCAAATGGCGTTGAGCATGTCGCTTGGCCAGATGTGGTGATGGCAGGTGGAGTACATTCCTGACCGAGTGACGGCCGGGAGAGGGCAGGCGAAGCGTGGGAAGACTAAGGGCAAGATGGTTCGACGAATTCATGAATCTTGTGGGAAAAATCTGGACAAGACTGGCATAGAATAGAAAAGAATGGCGTACAAAAGG
>MU162393.1:5926-18355 GCA_015888305.1 Antheraea pernyi
GTAACTTCCACATAGGAGTGCGTGCAGATCAGCGTCATCTTGCCCTTTATATGCTGAACTCCCACCAATGTAGTCTCACACTGGGGTGAATAATGAATAGCCGACCAATAGCGTTCGAGGTCATTAGTAACACCCCCGATAAAGTCAATAGCGCGGTATCGCAGGTCAATAGTGGTTCCCCGGGTGGCGTTGTAGTCTCGCCTCTCGGGTGTGTTATAGTGGTACCGGACGTAGTCATTAACAGACGATAATAAAATATGGATACTCTATTTTGGCATAAGATTAAATAAAAATAAATTAATCCGGTGTCCCGTTTACTTGCACTAGAAAGTTGGCAACCCTGGTAATGACGTTGCACAATGCCACGTGTTGCATTGACTATTAAGTGTGAATTGAATGAACACTCGGCCATAATGTTTCCAATACACACATTATTATGTTTTAAGGAAAATTATCTTGAGGAAACACAATTAATTATAGTAGAAAAACCCAAGGCGTTTAGCGATAAACTATTGATTTTCTTTGAGTTGATTATGCAATAATTCACGATACCTAGTGTTACGTGTTCACAAGTAGTAAATATATGACACAGTATACCTAAGATGTCTACCGTTTTGTATTCCGCTGGATTCGACTAAAATCTGTTTAGATTAAGTAGTTTTAAAGACGTATCTGTACATATAATAAGAATGTGAATCCAAGAAGTCTGTATTTTTTAGATTTTTATGAAAAAAATTGTTGCAGGTGTCTTGGAATAAGTATTAAAATGTGAGCGAATATCATATAGCATATCCTCGAGTAACATTTGGTCTTTGTTTTATTAAAATCGGTTGAGTCTATCAAGAGTTTTTGTAATTTTAATGACGACGCGACTTAAGTACGAGGGAATAGTAGATAAGTAACCTTATATATTAAGATGATTTTATTAGTCATTGTTTTTTACATTAGGTTCCACGCGGACGGAGTCGTGGGCATAGCTAGTAATATATGAAACGTATGAATGTACTTATGTATGCACGTAAGAAGTTATACGGCATGACACTGGCGACTGGCGATGGACAGTGTCTCTCGGTGGTCGCCATTTTTTTTGGACTGTACTGTGCTTACCATCAGGCATAGTGCAGTCATTTTGCCGTGCTACATATATATATATATCTTCTCTAATTTAAAAAAAGACGTTAAACACAATTGATAACGTTTTAATTAAAATATGATTAATATAAAACGTTTTGAAATTAATTTTCTATATATTTGTATACAGAATCAAGTAAGATACCACAAAGAAGCAGAATATACTATTTATCAAATAATAATAATAATTTACAACGTAAACAAATAAAAATAATACATACCGACAATTAACCTCAAATCTATAAAAAACATTTTTATCACGAATATTCACAATAAGATATGTATATATATGTATGTGTATATGTATAATATATATGTATAATATCATCATCATCATCATCTGCCTGTAAGAGACCCACTGCAGGGCCATAGGCCTCTTCCCGAAGGAAGGTAGGTATGGGCGTAATCACCACGCCAGCCCACGACGTATTAATAATATCAAACTCTGAGAAGTCCACAGTTCTATATTTTTCCCACATACAGTAGTACTACAAGAACATTTCTCCGGTTAAGGCTTCCTCATGATCTTCTCCTTCACCGTCACCCAATAGTGTTACCAATTTAAATTAGTAAATGTACGGAAATTCCGAAAAATTCGTTGGTAACATGCCGGGGTTCAAACCTGTGGACATCGGAATGATATTCCACAGGTCAAACCACCACGACTTCCAAATGCATTAATGCATTTTAGAAATCTTAGACAAGAGAACATTGTTAGCACACGATAGAAAGAAGGTTGGAGTGGAACCATCATACTTTAGCTATATGAAACTTCAACAGATATTAAAACCGAACGCTACTGTCACTGTAGAGTTAGATTCTTTTTTTAAACTAATGCTGTTGGCTTAAAGAGCCTTGATAGAATCCCCGAGCGCAGAAGGCACTTGTTCGAATTCGGGGATAATGTTACTCGCGGAAAGGGTACCTCATTACCCTGCACGTGCGGCCTGGGTAGTGCTAAAGGGTAACAAATTTTTGACTAATGCACTGTGACACATTTTGTGTAATTGAAGCTCGCACCTACTAACAGAATACTCAATTAATCGTTTCTATTGAGCCATACGATTCAATAAAAAAAAATAGTTTGATACGATACAATCAATCCAGTATCTATATATAAATATGCAGAGACAAAACAATTAAGTACATTATTTATCGGTTTTATTTTTGTTTAGAATATGATGATCAGCTTTAATTTAATCAATAAAATAATAGAAAAAGTTTTTTTTTCCTTATAATGAAACTCGAAAAAAAATAATGAATTATGGTTGAATATAAACACTATATACCAATAGATAATTACTAGTAAAACTAAAAAAAAAAGTAAAATACTATATTACATAGTAAATTTGGACACCTTACTTATTTATATCCCGTTCATTCAGTTGGTATAGAACAAAACGGAGTAGTTAAATCAAAATGACATTTCAAAAAGAAATGGTCTCAATTTTTTTAAAGCGTAATTATGTTGTAAAAATATGAACACGCTACTATATTCTTCGTTCATATTTTATTTATTTAGTCAATAGTCCCTGTGGAAATGGTCCATAATTCTGCCATTAACATTTGGATTCTTTGTCAAATCAAACGAAGAAAATCAACAAAATACAAATCAAACAAACTAAATTGACAAACACAAATGTAAAAGAATATAAATTCTAGTGTTACTGAACCATTTAATATACTATCCAAATTTGAGTTTGAGAGTTTTTAACTTTATTTTATTTAAATATTCTATATTATTCAACATACCTACTTAATATTAGTATGTAGAAAAAAAAATGTTCATACGAAAAAGTACGTAATATAAATCAAACTTAAAAGCCACACTTAGATTGACAGTCGCGATTTTGTTTTTCTTATTCATGCATCATCTTTAAAGGGTTTGAAATTTTCCAAAATAAAAATAGTATTAATAATATCTCTTACAGGTTTTACGGGGTTAAAAAAACTAGTACATTCTGATTTGATGCACCTTCTCGTGTCACAAAATCTCCTAAATTATATTCCCATGTATATTTTGTAAATAGGCATGCCAAGATATTTGTACACAATCTTCTGTATCAAATCAAAGAAATGTTCGAGAAATTTGACTTATTAATCGTTATTTTAAAATATAATGTAATCTTTAAAAAAACATTGTATATTTATCTATTATTGGTGAATGCAAACTGATTACTGAATGACAGAAAGCAACATTTAAAAATGGCAAATACTATAAAATCAGAGTTAGTGAAATATAACCTCCACCATCATCAAAACTGTAGGATTCAATTAATACAAGATAATATGATTGTTTTCACCAATAATGATCACTGAGAAGTTCTTGATAAATCTTATAGACCAGAATGATCAATGAAACTTTCAGGCATTTCATATGATAAATTTAACTTCCAGTTAGGGTCCTGCCTCCTACCATCAATACCATGATAACCTTATGGCCCGTTACCACAATTACGGTACGTCCCATTAGCATTACAGTATGGCCCATTACCATTACAGTACAGCAGTACCATTACTGTTACCATGAATACAGCATGGCCTGTTACCATTATTACGGTATGACCTGTTGCCATCATGACTATATTGTTCTTTACCGCCATTATACTATAGTCCGTTACAATTATAACTGTACAGTCTGTTGCTATCATTGCAGTATGGCCCATTGCCATCATTACAGTATATCTCATTATAGTCATTGTATTATGGTCCGTTACCATCATTAAAGTGTAACTCGTTATCGTCATTGCAGTATGGCCAATTACCATCATTACAGTATAGCTTGTTACCGTCATTGCAGTATGGCCCGTTACCGTCATTACGGTATGGCCCGTTACCATCATTACGGTATGGCCGTCTATCGTAATTACAGTAGGGAATATCACGAAAATTAATATGATTTCATGACCGTTGGAGAGTTAAGATGTTATTGTTACGTTACGCCTGCGATTCGATGATCTTACCTGATCAGAGGACGGTAGTGCTCAAAGTTTCCTCGGGCGTGTGAGACGACGCTTCTTGCGCTCGGGGGTGCCGCTGGTCGCGTCCGCGGAGGCGCGGCGCCGCGTCGGAGGACTAGAAGCCGCACCTTCGTTACCAGACTCCGCTTTAGACTCCGTTTTACATTTAGTATCCGTCTTTGTTTCTGTCTTAGTTTTCACCTCCGCCTTCGCTTCAGGTTTAGATTTACATTCGGTTTTAGAATCTGTTTTAGACTTGGACTCGTTTTTAGATTCAGGTTTAACTTTAGATTCAGGTTTGAGATCCGTTGGTGTTTCTAAGGCGGCGGTTGTGGCCACTGCGACGGCGTCTTCGACGTTTGCCACGGCGACCTCATTCTCCATTGTTTCAGCACTAGATCCGGCTGCCCACTGTGAAAGTACGTAATATAGAACTTATTTCCAATTAGAAATTTTCATTATAAACTTGTCAGTTCACAATCATTTTTGACAACAGTAATCTCGTATAACTCGAAATATTCCATGTAACCTAGAATAAAGCAGACCCTAACGTTATAATTTTTTTTTTCGCATTTTATTATAGGTATAAAATTTATTTTCTATTTCTGACCACATATTCCTTAAGTCGGTACAGTTCCGCGGGAGCGTTCGCAGAGGCATTGCCGAGCTCCAGAATTTGTCTAAACGCATTTTAAGTATGGTTGTTCTAACAACATATTCATTTAATCAATAATTAAATACATTATTGTATAATTTGACATGTCGTCACAGTGACAAATTTTTATTTTTCGACATTAATAAATTTATTAATAACTTTACAATAACGCAGGAAAGTATGTATCTTCCCAAGAAGTATAAACGAGACATAGCTACATTGATAGCTTATAATATAAATAGATTAAGTGACACAGCAGTATCATCTAGTTTACCTAATGATACTGTGATTAAATATTTAAACTAGTTGATAAGACAAAGGAGCAGTGTAATATCACATTGTACTACCAAAATATTAATCGCTTCTCCGGCAAAATATTAGACATAGAATTACTTTTAAATAGAGAGAGACTAGATATATTATGTTTTACAGAAACATGGCTTAAACCTAATAAGATGCTATTTAATGTACCCCATTTTTCAGTAGCCAGTGTATTTAATAGAACAATCACTGTCGGTGGTGGTTGTATTGTATTATTCAAAAATCATTTAAAATATAAAGAGAGGAAAGATATATGTAGTCTCTCAATAGATCGCATTTGTGAAGTGGCTTGTGCAGAGATGGGTAAATTAATTATTATCTGTGTTTATAGACCTCCATCATCAAGTATTCATCAATTCTTACAAAAAATGGAGGAAATTCTAATAAAAATATCTAATAGTAATAAGCAAGTTTTAGTCTGTGGTGACTTTAATATAGATATTTTAAGTACGTCACCAGAGGTCACTATGTTCATATCGTTATTTAGGTCATTTAACCTGGATCCACTTTTTAATGCGCCAACTAGATGTACGTCTCAGACTGCATCTTGTATTGATAATATCTTTACTGATTTCAAGACCATTGGCGGTAGTATTATTACGGGGATACGGTCTGATCACAAAGGACTTCTTGTTAAAATAAATTGTGATAAACCCAGCAGTGTCTGTAAGAAAACAACTAGGCTTATATCCAAAAATAGACTAGGTCTTTTAAATCATAATATTGCTCAAAATTTATCTTTGAAGACTTTTATTAATCAAGATCCAGATAGTGACTATGACAGCTTATTTAATATCATAAGCACTGAATTTAGTAAACGTTGCCCAAGAAAAGTTATTAGTGTAAGGAAAAAAAAAAGTTTTAGTGAATGGGCAACTACAGGCATTAAAATAAGTAGAGATCGATTGTACGAGCTATATTACAAGAGATCACTAACAAATAGTGAATCATTTCATGCTTATGTTAGAAATTATTCTAAACTTTTTAAACGTGTTTGTGTAGCAGCCAAAGCAACATTTTTAGGAAATAAAATTCTCAAGTCTAAAAATAAGACCAAAACTGTCTGGCATATAATAAATAAAGAATTAGGAAAAAACAAAATAAATGATAACTCATTTAATCTAAGTGTCGACGGAGTACGTATTTCAAACAGTTCAGAGGTAGCAACTGTTTTCCAAGATTACTTCACTAATATACCTTCACAAATAACAAAGCGTATAACATCATCAGCCGAGGGCGCTGCCGCTCTTTTAAAAAATATAAGTGCACCCACAGATTCAAAATTTAAGTTCTCATTTATTAGTGCAGGTGAAATAATAAGGGCATTCAAACAATTAAATTTAAAAAACACCGAAGACATATGGGGAATGTCAGTAATAGTAATACAGTCCTTAATTGTCACTATTTCACCACATTTGGCTAATATATTTAATCAGTGTATAGCAAAAGGAACCTTCCCTAATTTAATGAAAATAAGCAAAGTGGTTCCTTTGTTTAAATCAGGCTGCAGAAGTAATCTTGGAAATTATAGACCTATTTCTGTATTACCGTCGATTAGTAAAATTTTTGAAAAGATTATGCTCAGACAATTGGTAGAATATTTTAGAATGCAAAAGTTTCTGGATGGTCGACAGTTTGGGTTCACCAAATCGAAATCTACTACTGACGCTGGTGCAATGCTCATAAACCATATATTGGGAGCCTGGGAGGATTCGCAGGATGCAATTGGTGTGTTCTGCGATCTGTCTAAGGCCTTTGATTGCGTTGACCATAGTACGCTTATTCTTAAATTGAAACACTATGGTGTTTGTGAATCTTCTCTCGACCTTCTAGTCTCTTATTTACAAGATCGTTGTCAGAAAGTTAGCATACATGGGGTAACATCTGCGGGATCTTTTGCGCGAATTGGTGTCCCTCAGGGCTCTATTTTAGGGCCGTTTTTGTTTTTAATATATATAAATGATCTGCCGCTAATGGTTAATAACTGTGCTGACATGGTGCTTTTTGCAGATGATACTTCACTTATATTTAAAGTTAAACGGATAGATTCAGAGGTTGGGCATCTGAATAATACATTAAATGAAATTTGTCATTGGTTTGCGTTAAATAACTTATTGTTAAATACAGATAAAACGAAATGTATGAGATTCACCTTACCAAATGTTAGACAGGTTAATAGTAGAATCAAGATCGAAGGGAATTTGGTAGGGTTAGTTGACAGTGCTGTATTCCTGGGAATCACACTAGATTCTAAATTACAATGGGGCCCTCATATTAAAAAATTAGCTAACAGATTAAGTTCGGCTGCATACGCAATACGTAAAATTCGCCAGCTTACAGATATTGCCACTGCTAGGTTAGTCTACTTCGCTTACTTCCATAGCCTAATGTCTTATGGTATTCTGCTGTGGGGGACGGCTGCTGAGGTAGACACCATATTTTTATTACAAAAACGGGCAGTTCGAGCAATATATAATATGGGACCTCGCGAATCATTAAAAACGAAGTTCCAGGAATTCGGTATCTTAACTCTACCCTCCCAATACATTCTTGATAATTTAATGTATGTCCGTAAAAACTTTGAAAATGTGCATTTTGTAAAAGACCGGCATGATCTAATTGCTAGAAACTGTGACAAACTGGTCGTCCCATGTTTCAGACTTAGCAAAACCAGTAATAGTTTCTTATGTAATAGTGTTAGGTTTTACAATAAAGTCCCAAAACATATTACCGATTTGCCGGACTGTCAATTTAAGCACCATGTCAAGCGGGTTTTAGTGTCGAAAGGCTATTATAGAGTGGATCAATACGTGAACGATGGTGACGTCTGGAATTGACTCCTCTCTGTGCATCCACTACGTATTATACGTAACGTAACGGTATTGTAACGTATAATGTATTTGATATATATATATATATATGTTAAAAAGATGTACCCAATCGAGTTTCTTGCCGGTTCTTCTCGGTGACTGGGTTGTTTTCCGAACCGGTGGTAGTTTTGACGTTCATAAGCGCCTTATTAGGGCCTAAACTGAATAAAGTATTTTTGATTTGATTTGATTTGATTTGATCTCCTATTCTATTTTTTAATATAAGAAAACCTTTTCAGTCACGCTAATGATTTATGTAGACTGAATTTAAAGCCCAGACGAAAACTTTTTCTATCTTATATTAAATATTGTAATGAATCGAATTTGATTAATATTATTGGTAAATATTTACATAATGCTTATTAAATGGGAGATCAAAAGAAGTGCATTGCTACCTTGCTCAAAATAAAATTTATTGGAATCTTAAATCCTTGAGTTGCCGAGAATAGTAATTCTCTGTTTCTAATAAAACTAAAAATTTACTCACTTAAACAAACTCAACTTTTTGAAAAAAAAACTTTACATGTGTTGTGTTTGTAACTCGATGAAACGAAAAGCGACATTATAGAGACAAATATATATGCATATCTATAGGATTTATCGTGCGAGAGAATGAGATAAAATACATTATATAGTGTTTCCTATATTCGCGATCTCAACTTTACAGTTTCGTGTGAACTGCACTCTTTTTTCTGGATAGAAGCTACTTTATGTCCGTTTCTATATCCACAACAATATATATGCAAAATTTCACGCCGATCAATGAGTGATACTTAAGTCGTGAATGCGCATCAAACAAATATCACAATCTTAGCTAATATTATATATCCTTTGATCTAAGATAGTAACATATTTAACCTGAGAGGGGCTGACTTTCAAGTAAAACTGCAGAAACTCACGTATACCTACTAAATTTTAAGACCATTATTAAAATTCCTTTCTTTCTTCATAATGAACGGCCTAATTTAAATGATGTTGGTACATATCTATATTTCAATGGATTTAAACGCATCAATCAGAAATATTTCAATGACACTAAAATATATTATATTAAAAAAATGATTACTCTCTAATGGAAGCTTTAAACGAGTTCAAGATTAATGGTTATAAATTAGGTTTTTTCTATCTTATCCGATGATGACCTTTGTTAGTACACAATCTACTAATATCTCTCAAAGAAATTATGAATAACCCTTGTTGGAATTTCTTTTGAAGTTCAACGAATCTTCCATTATATTAGTTGGAAATTTATTACATAGTTTTTTCGTATAATAAATGTTTCTAAATCAAATCAAATCAAAATATCCTTTATTCAATTTAGGCTCTGAGAAGGCGCTTATGAACGTCAAAGCTACTACCGGTTCGGAAAACAGCCCAGTCATCGCCCAGAAACTCGATCTGGTTTATTTTTTCATGTCATATATTTCTATAGTAATATAAATATTCACATTCGTTATTAGTGGATGCACAGAGAGGGGCGTCATTTCCAGACGTCACAATCATTCAGGTATTGATCCACCCTATAATAGCCTTTAGGTATTAAAACCCGCTTGACATGGTTCTTGAACTCACTATCAGGCAATTCGGTAATGTGTTTTGGGACTTTATTATAAAACTTAACACTATTACCTAAAAAACTGTTTTTGGATTTAGTGAGCCTGAAGCATGGAATGACCAATTTGGTTGCTGTTTCTAGTATTTAAATTATGCTGGTCTTTTACTAGATCCAACATATCTGAATTTTTGCGGACATACATTAAATTATCTAGAATATATTGGGAGGGCAGAGTTAAGATACCGAATTCCTGAAACTTAGTCTTTAATGATTCGCGAAAGGTCAAATGCAACTGAAGCTTGAATGAGATTTTCACCTTCTTTGTTTTTATTCCCAAAACCCCAGCCTCCATGCACTCTCTCATAACCTCCACTCTCTCTTCCCACATGCCCATTAAAATCACCTCCGATGTAGATATCCTCATTATGTGGAATATCAATCATCACCCCATCAAAATCTTCCCAAAACTTTTCTTTTACAGCCTCATTACACCCAGCTTGCGGCGCATACACACTTATTATATTGACCGTCATCTGTTCTATCAATAATTTCACCAATATTAATCTATCATTTACTCTTTTTACATCCGTCACACATTTCTTAAGCTCATTGTCTAATACAATTCCTACACCATTTCTCTTACCGTTACTCCCACAGTAGTAGAATTTATATCCTATACCAATCTCTCTCGCTTTCGTCCCTTTCCATTTCGTCTCTTGCAAACAAGCCACATTTATGCGTCTTCTTTGCAAGACATCAGCTAATTCTCTTCCTCTTCCAGTCATTGTTCCCACATTCCAACTCGCAAATCTCAACCGTACATCCCGAATTCCTTTCTTACTTTGAGTCCTAACCACCAACAAACTTCCCGTTGTTTCCTTTTAATTTTTAATTATCCCAAGGAGGGTTGATGTATCCCAAGGAGGGTTGATGTCAGGCAGGCGGCCGATCGTAAAAATTAAGTCAAATCGTATAAAAATTAAAAGGAAACAACGGGAAGTTTGTTGGTGGTTTGGCAGAATTTAAAACAACAAAGTTTATTAAGTATCAATGACTTAAATCATAAAAAAATATATACATATAAACTTATAACCGTACTAACTTAGGTCTGACCGCCTTCATTAGGCTTTTTATTTCTTTATGCTGAGTATTACCAAGTCCTACCGCTATGCAAATTTCTATTGTAATTTGTTCAAAAGTTTAGTAACAACCAGATAGACTTACTTTCACTGTTATAATATTTAATATAATTTATATATAGTGTAGATTAACGTCATGAAAATTAACTTATCGTGTAAAATGTTAATTTTGGAAGATGACAAAAAAAAAACAAAATTATATACTTTAGTTTGAAAATTATACAATTATATTATTATAATATTACGTCAGCTCGTGTCTTAAGTTAGTCGCAATGGTGAGAACCATTTTCAAGCCTAAAAAGCTTTTTTTTTCGAACTGACTACGCTATTGACCTAGCTAGGTCTTAACAGCTTCACCGGACTACTAAGACGAGCGTTTAAGGCACTCAGCAGATTTTATTTGACAACTAGCTCAAGGGCGCACGGCACACCTCGGCTTGGGACCTAAAAAGCTCTATCGCAACTTTAGTCACTTTTGGGTAGCTGAAGCTACTCAAAGAAAGACATTTTAATGAACAACTAAACCAAATAATTGTTTTAGTTCTTTATGAACCCTGATGTTTCATAAAAGTATAAACTAATCACAATTTATTTTCTATATACTATGTAAATATTAGCGTTTGGTGACATTCTTACCCCATGTTAACTGACAATATGGTCTAATATGTAAACATGTTAAACTTACTGGCTCCCAAGAGTAGCGGACAACGCCTGTAGGTGAATATTTGGTGACTGATTTTCAACTTGAGGGTGGTAACTGGCTAGACTGGCTTTAGAAAAAGCTCTGCCATACTATTATTTCAACATGTCTATCACAATCTAGGCACCAAATCTATCACATCGCAGCAGAGTTCCAACAAGCTACCACTCAACCATGATCGCTTAATGTAAAAAGAAAAATAAAAAAAATTATAAAAGAAACATTCTTCACAAAAACCCGAGAATTAAAGAAACCACTACTTCAATATGTCTAACGTTTCCTAAATGTAATTATTTCAATTGATTTATTTACGAACTAGCTGACCCGTGCGACTTCGTTCTCACATACCAACTGGGTATATGTTTGAGTAAGTCCCTGGATAGTTGGGATTCACAATTTGAAACAGTAGGTATCGCTGCTGCAATCGGGTTTTGAGATTTATTTAGATTTTTCGCGTTTAAAAGTACAATCGAAACTGGTAATAACCGATTTGGTGCAGACGAAGTCGCACGGGTCAGCTAGTAGACAATATAAACATAATTTAACATATATAACATAATTTAACTCTATCAACTTGATATTTTATAATGTAAACTATACTGACTGTATAGTAAACGCCTACAAAAAAGGGAAAGGAACTACGTTCCAACTGGAGACCAATGGACCTCTCAAGCTTTTTTACATTACCGCCAATATACGTAGGTTAGTTTTTATTTTAATTGAACCCGGTAGATGATGTTACGAACGGGTTGTAGGATTATTGGGACAGAATATTACTGTGTCAAGTTTCGTTAAAATCGGTTCAGTACTTTCAGCGTGATTCGTGTTCACAGGGACAGAAAGACAGAGAGACAGACAGACAAAAATTGTAAAAAGATTATTTTTGGCTTCTATATCGATAACGAATCGAAGTCTAGCTCGATAAAAATTTTCAAAAAAAAATTAATGTACAGATCTGACCTTGCTACAGTTTTATTATAATATAGATAGAAGAAAGATAAATAAATAAATCTTGTTTGTGTAGCAAACATTTTTTTATACAATGAAATAAATGTAACAATATATAAGTGACAGTTTCGTCTACATAAATGTTTCATA
>MU162395.1:1262-26399 GCA_015888305.1 Antheraea pernyi
TGGCGCTAGTGTCAATGTATATTTATAATATGGTGGCGCTAATATCAATGTTCCGGTCGTGTTGTAGTCTCGTCTCTTGAATGTGATGCAGCGGCACCGGAGGTGGGTGATAACATTATCTACTTTTCTCTCGTACTTAAATCGCGACGTCATTAAAATTACCAAAAATTTTTGATAGATTGAACCGATTTTAATGAAACCAAGACTCAGTTATTCTCGAGGATTTGCTTTATGATTTTCTTGATGAGGGCTTATTGTGAACCCAGCACTTTAGCAGAGATGCGTGTTCATACAAGCAAACAGACAGACATTTCAAAAAATGGTTGAAATGTATTTTATTACTTATTCCTAGAACAACAACAATTTTTATCATCAAAATCGAAAGAGTACAAACACGTTAGATTATATTCTTATTATATATATATATATATATATATAGATGAGTGGTAAAGAAGAATATTATGGTTGATCAAAAAAACAGAGGAATGCCAGGTTTTTTGTCGTGTTTACTAAATACGCCCCTGGACAGTGTATTCCTCCCGCTCATTGTGAATTCAGCGGGGCCACTCGGCAGATGACGCGTGCCTGTGATGAATGGGAGCTAGCGACTGGATATGGCAACTTATTAACTCAACTCGCTTCCTACGTCATTTTGTTTGCGTGTACTATCGTTGGAAACATGAAATGTTTTGGTTGTAACTGGATTAATTGAAATTGTATTATGCATATGAATGAATAATGAACTTTGGAAATATAGTGCTTGTCCTCCGGTCTGAAGTCTAGTCTAGCATTTTTGCAAGTAATTTCTAACGGTAATCGGCTCGGTAATCTATACCGTATGTACTAGTGAAAACCACATAAAAATCCGTTCAGTAGTTTTAGAGTTTATCGCGAACAGACAGACAGACGTAGCAGAGGACTTTGTTTTATAAAATGTAGTGATCGTTTTCGTTTGAAATCTTAGAAGATATAATATTTAATAGCTATTACAAATTCACAATCACAAATTTTGGCAATATCCTTAAAGATAAAGATCCAGTTAAAGAATAAATATATAAGTTTTAAAAGTTTTTGTTTAGTTACATTGAGATGTTTAATTCATTCTCTTTTGTTCTTTAATTTAAATTTAAATATTTTCTCTTCTTATGTGTTATATTGTGATCGTCAATGGTTCTATTCAACGTTTGGTTTGGACCTCAGTTTTGTGAACCTTAAATAAATAGGTATTTATGATGGTAAGAGAAGCTATTTTATACTTTCTAGTTAATTTTAATAAATTATAGTTTAAAAAAACTAAAAAATGATAAAAATACTGAATGTCTGGATGTCGTTATCATTTTTTTGTCACTTTTTACAAAAATATACATTTATTTCTAATTTACACTATTCATAATCCAAATTTATTAAATTTTATTTTCTGTTTTTTAGATGGATTTTTTATGAAAGCGTGTTTTTTTAGTTTTTTTAAACTATTATTTATTTTTTATTTTTTAGTTTAATTTTTTTTTTCGGATTATTGCATTGTCATCGACCTTTGACAGGTGTGGAAAGTTTGAATTAAATCTGATTGTTCAAAGTAGGACAAAATCGAGCTCAAAGGGGTCGGTTACATACATACAGGAGAAGCTAATAAAAGCGTGATAAAAATGTGCTATATTAAAATAAATTGTGTATAGCTCACACGCGTTAGAAGTGAAATCTTTAAAAAAGCAAGAAGAGCGTATGTCTCACTGTTGTCCAATACTCGAAGGCAAGCGAGACACTGCTACACGACATGGTGTTCACCTCCTCCCCCATTTCGTAACACAAAAAGTTTGCGGATCAAAGTTGCAAAGCCCTCCTATAAGATGTTTCACTTAAAAATATATTAATTTTTTCGTCTTCTATGTATGAAATGTTACAATAAAATCCATCTTTAATTCAGTTTATTTTCTCCTGATCATATTGGGAAAAGAACGTTGTACATCTTTTTCTTCCATTGTCATCCAACCCCAGGCTATGTTCATAATTTCGATTTACTAACTTGCTCATCAGGAAATTAATCGTATATCCATTACAAAACTTCGCCCGAAAAAACATACAATAAAACGAATTATTAAAGACGCGGTAAAATTAAACTTTAAAAACCTATTATTTTCTGTTTCTATTATATTCTGAAACTTTTATTCCCGTTAACAATACTTTACAGACTGTGTTAGAATTTCTTAGAAATACAAAAGCTGTTACGTTATTGAACGTTACTTTTGTTACTAAAATCTACTTTAATGGGCATTGTTCTTTGTTTTAATTGACAGCTTCAAATAGACTGATAAACAATATTTTTGTTTACAACATTATTTAAATAAAATAAATAAAATATTTTATTGCCAAACAACTTATCCTAGGCTTACATATATTGATAATATAACAATGTTTCTTTCTACTTATGTACTAGATTATACATTTATCTCCACACTTGGTTCGAGGCCTGTCTTGTGGATTTCTACTTCAGGACGATTTGTCTATCCGATTAACAGCGTTTTAACCGCGCTCACGTGTGTTCGTGTGTGTGTCCGATTGTGTATGATTATGTAAATATATGTCATATGATCACTTTTAAAAGCTCTTCAGTGTGATTATAACTTAAAGTTTGTAGACATGAATGGATTTTTGATGATATTTTTGAATTGAAGATATTTATCAGAGATATTGATTTTAGTACATAGTTATTAGATGGATGTATATTAGTTTGTCATGGAAAAATCACTAAACGGGCTTCGATAAAACTTTAATATAAGAATATATATAATAAATATATATGTAGGAAGACATTATTTAAATTTACTAAAATATGACGATAAGTGTTGTAGATTGGAAAGAACATTGCCATCTGAAAGGTAAGTTGACATAGGCTACATAAACTCTCAGAATTACACGAAGTAGAAGTGAGATTTCTTTTCTTAAAAGGCCTTGAATAAAACCGCGACTGTATATATTTACTTTTTATGTAGAAATCATTATTGCCAAATTGACATTGTGTTTACGATGTACAATTATATTAAACTAGCCTCTGCCCGCGACTTCGACCGCGTGGAATAGTTACTTTGGGCTAACGCAAAACGTGAGGCACGTAACAAGAGTGCGGGGACATTGGCCAGGACGGGGCGAAGGCAAAACCTGCCGCAACAAAACGCCGTGGTCGAGGCGGCACCGGCTTCATTAATGGCGCCGGCAAACAACCCAGCACCGCGAAACAATACGGCGGGCCCCACCAGCAAAAGGAAGGGCTCGAAAAAGTAGTCAGCATCAATGAGAAAGTCAAACCCAGTGGAACAACTCACAAAGATCATGGAAATCTTTAAAAACTGCCTCCTCTCAATTCAAGAAGCTGACGGAGCTCCTAAGGAGGCATTTGGAAGACTTTTCATCTTATTCAACTAGAAAGGACAGAAGAAACGCAGGCGCGAACACTCGTACGGTCATTAGAGCGCGGCAGAGCGTGGTGCGCCTCCCGAAAGCCACATGAAGGCCCTACGTCTTCACCTATAGAACCTCCCTCGAATGAGGGAGCCGAAAACATTATCACCATAAGAGGGTTCGCCATGATATGATTTCCCCGCACTATTCTGTAAAAAGATAGAGCGAGAAGAATGCGAAGTGAGAGGGGATCATTCTTGTACGAAACGTCGAACTGATCACATCTCTAAAGATAAATACGTACCTATATTCAATACTGTATTATTTGTTCAGTATTTTTTTACTTTATCGCGAACAGACATACAGACGTGGACTTTGTTTTATAATATGTAGTGATACTTGATTGGTCTTCTGTAACTGATCGATTAAAAGACAAGGAGGACGTTATTTATAATTGACGTCATACCTTTATAAAACGTCCACCACGACATATAGGTACGTTGGCGCTCGTTCCCACCGAAATATTAAGATAAATTTCTGTTTTTTACCATCTCAAGCAGATATGCAAGATATTTCAATCAGTACATTATTGTATAATAGCTTTATGTCATTTTTAATATTAACAATATATTTTATATACAGCGGGGGAAAAAGCCACACACGCTAACTCCACTTCCCCACATCAAACAAATACACACCGCTGATCGTGTAGGAACACACACCGCTGATCACGTAGCGACACACATCGCTAATCGCGTAGTAACACACTGCTGATCGCGTAGCGACACACATCGCTAATCGCGTAGTAACATACAACGCTGATCTCGTAGCGACACACATCGCTAATCGCGTAGTAACACACACTACTGATCGTGTAGTAACACACACGGCTGATCTCGTAGTTCTTACAAAAATTGTAGCTTTTGAAAACTTTAACAACTTTGTATGAAATGCAGTTACGGTGATTGTTTTTTCTAATAAGAACCAAGGGTGTAAATAGTAAAACTAATTAAAAAAATCGAATGTTAACCAATAGTTCCTCAGTTCATTCTATTTATATATAAAAAGATATCTTGGGTGTACCAGTATGTGAAGAGTGTCACTCTTCTGAAACACAAAGGTTTGATATACATGAATTTAAGGTTTCCATAGTCCAAACTAAATTAGCATGACGTGATTAATATAAAAATAAATATTTTTCCACAGGACGCATCAGGAAAATGTATGGCTACACAAAAGCATCTCGTAAAAGAGAGTCCGGAGATGCTGGCTATCGCTACGTGGACCGGACAGGTGCCCAAGCGTCCGGCCTTGCCGCTTGGAGCAAAACTGTCGCAACTAATGGCGCTCGGTTCGAGGCGAAACCCTGGAAATGTGGTATGGATGCTGGCGAAATCCGACGCTGAAATGAAGTGAGTAACTGAACATTATCTGTGCGTTTATGTAGTCGAAAACATTTTAAAGTCGTGGTGATCCGCAGATTCGAACCCCGATATGTACAGCCAGAAACTGTTATCTTTTCATCGTACATATTTTTGCAAACATAAATAGTTTCATTCCCTTTTGACGGATGCACAGAGAGGGATGTCATTTCCAGACGTCATCACCGTTCACTTATTGATCCGCCCTATAAATAAATAGCCTTTAGACATAAAACCCGCTTCACATGGAAAACCTAATACTATTACATTAAAAAAAATGGTCTTAGTGGGCCTGAAACATTGAATGACCAATTTGTCCCTGGTGTTTAAATTGTGTCGATCTTTTACTAAATCCAACTTGTTTTAGTTTTAGAGGACATACAATTAGATTATCAAGAATGTATGCTGTTTGAAATAACTATTTCATTATTTTAGGTCATTATACTTAAATAAGATTAAGTAAAAAAAATAGACATCGTTCTTCACAGTAAACAGAATTCTTCACAAAAGGAGGAAAACATACAAATACAGTTTTAACAATGACGAAGTAAATATATTAGTTTGTCCCCATAGGAAAAAAGATTTATTCCACAAGACAAAGGCACACGAAGCGATAGACATAGTTCAACATAATAATAGCCCCATATCAATAAAACAGGCTCTCTTGTTTGCGCTCTGTTCACGTGTTTCGACTAACACGGCATTTTATAACCTGGTTATTTATTGCTTTATATTTTTCCATCGCACTGTGTTTGGAATTTGTCTTGATATGTCTAGAGAACTTACATTAAAAAAAACATCCATACAAATAACAATTTAGAACAATGTGTATTAGTTATGTGTATTATCCGTTTACCATCACAATGGTTCCCATTGAAAACTACTGCTACACTGCACATATTGGCTGAATGGGTTTGCCAATTGTTGGACATTTTTTTCTTTTCATTTTCTCACATGTATTTCACTGCTTTTTGTCTAATTTTTTTGTTTAATTTAAGGTAATTTGATCGTTGTTCCGACGATAAACAGTTTCTTTCTTTCTTTCTAGTATGATATTAATGATATGACATAAAAAAAAACATTTATTATGACTTATAGCGATTTATGTGTGGTCGAGACGACAATCATAATGTTTTTATAGTATATTAACTAGCTTTAGATCGAGGCTTTGCTCGCATTAACGTATATTTTTCCTATCCCTCAGAAATTACTCTTTTGTGACCCTTCTGACCCTTGTAGGTAAAATTTAATGATGATCGCTGGAGCAGTTAGAACATAAAAGCGTAACAAACAAACAAATACGCAAACAAACGTATTTGCACGAAGCAAATTACGTAAGCTGCAACCGGAGGACTAAAAAAAAACTGAATTATAAAATATAAATTTATTAAAAGAAAGAATTACATATAATTACTTAATATAAAATCTTAACGTAATGACCCGATCGATGTGTATATCGAAGTGCCGGTGCGCGGTCACGTAACCACGTTCCTGGTGCCTCGTGGTTGGAGTCAGCACTTTCCCCCACCTGGCTGTTTCTAAGTAGCGATGTGCACGCGTCGTCCACGTGCTCTGCGTCAGCACTTTATTTGTTAGCGCTTGGTATAACAAGCATTTAGCTATCGAATCCGGTGTACATGTTTTGTTTTTGTTCAGTCATTGTGATTAAATCGATGATATTATAAGTAAATAACTTTTTACTTATAATACCATTGGATTAAATGAGTGACACATTAAACCGATGTCCGTAGGTTCTTCAAGCGTATTCACTAGCTTGAAGGAAGACAAAAGGAGAAGGACTGAACGCCTGAATGAATGAAATGTTCTGATAATGCTACAGAGTAGTGTAAAAACAGATCGAGTATTTCTAGGCGTTTAATATTGCTGATACTGAGTGTTAATTAAGTCCTTACTAAGCATTGTATATTTACAAATTGCAATGTTTTTATTTACACGAAAATATGTTTTATTTTCCAAGATTAAAAATATAATATAAATTACAGTTAATTCATTCAATGTAGAAAACATTCTAATTAAATTAATGTTACGATTTTTATAATGCATTTTAAATAATGCTATTTTAGTATATTATATCCTTTACTATATTGTATTTAAAGCTTAATTGTCAGACTGTTTATCGCCTAGATAAATAATAAATAAATGATTACAGACAGATTTTTTACTAATAATACGATAGAAGTAATAAATCGACTAAGACTATTCAGTACTATAGCAAAGTCATTCGAAAGCATACAGATAATTCTTCTTTCTATTACCAAGTCTCCAAACAGAGCGTGTTCACGTCCACGCCCGTGTAACGGATCACGGCACCTGTGGTCTGGGGGTAAATTTCGCTCCCGCACACTAGAGTAGGCCCCTCTCGGCAGCGGCTCAAGCCTAGGTCCGTTCCCTCGTTGTGGAGCCCTTACATTACATACAATTTATTTTAAATATACATTACACATATCACCTCCACATACGTGCACGCACAAATGCTTACACATGAAAGTGGAAGGGTTTTACTTTTTTCCCTTATCGAACTGAAATAGTTAAGAAAAAATTATCCGACACAAAATACATATGAGAGTTGTTGAGGTATATATGCTTGGTGCACATGTATGTTTCAATATCTCATATAAGTATGAATATGTAGCTTAGCTTAGGTTAGTTCACATAGGACACAAATTGCATGTATCTGGCAACAGCCCAAACCGAGGTGTGCCGTGCACCCTTGAGCTAGTTGCCCAAATAAAATTGATTGAGTGCCTTAAGCGCTCGCCTTAGTAGTCCGGTGAAGCTGTTAAGACCTTAGTAGGTCAATAGCGTAATCAATTCGAGAAAAGAAAACTATTACTAAGAACACTCGTTAAAAAATCTAGTACCTTAAAGTGATGGTGTGATAACTGGGTGATAAATAAATACTTTTACTGACCCTATAGTATTATTTATTTATACATATAGAAAACACAATAAATACCAATAAGAAAAGCACACACAATTAAAAACAAAAGAAAATATACTGGATCGATATTCGAAAACTAATTAACACATAGATAGAGGGGCTTGTAATACAATATAGTAAGGGAAAATGTAAATATTATACAAATAATAAACATAAGGAGATGAAAATTAAATCTAATTAGTAATGGAATCAAAAAAAGAATACTAATACATAATGTGTATTAAAACTAAGCCCTTTAAAACGATACAAAACAAAATTAGGTAGTTTATGTAAAGATAGGTAAATCTATTTAAATAGTTATTTTATTACTGTCCAGAATGATTATTCGTTAACTATTGCTGGTTTGTTGATTGTTCGGTTATATTTCTCATATGTCTCATGGCATGTTCTATAATTGCTTGTACTTGTTTTTCGACGGAATATAATTCCATTTGTGATCAGATCTATTGTTATAAGAAGCTAGGTTGATTTATATAAATGGTAAAATGTTGATAACGGTTCCCGTTAATTCACAAATATTTCATTAAGAATTATTGGTTTTTCGGTACTCTTTGTATAATAACTGGTGAACGCTTCGTTTGTCAAAGATTGTCCTAACGCTGCCGCTACTGATAATACCACAGACGCCGCTTGAGCTGTGTGCCGAACCATATCGACGTGTTTCATCATAGAAGAAGAATCTATATAATTCTTAGTTATCGTTTTTATAGATTTATTAATATCCCTTTTAACATTGTCCGTTAGTGACGTAGCATTCATAACTCTGTTAACAGCATTATTAATCGGTTGCTGGACTACGTAGGAACCATTGAAATTTTGACCAACGTATGCCAAATTGTCACCAATAATCACCATTGATATAGGTACATTTGTGGTGTTTTTCACCGTTGCCCACATATCGCTTGCCGAATCCATAAGGCGTCTTAGATATTTCTTATTTGAAATCTCCGATGAAGGTGTTAATACAGTATCAATCGATGTTGGGTCCACAGCATTGTAGTTTGGTGTACTATATGCCATTGAATTGGGATCATCCAATGTGTTTGATGAATCTCTACCATCGTCGAATACAGTGGGTTTACCATCGTTAAGCTGTGCGATACCTGGTAAAGAGTTAAAGAAGATATTTTTAAAAAGAACTGAATTGGAAAATAAAAAATAATTAAACCATTACCATTAATATAGTGTACTTAAATTCAAGAAAATAGTGATCATCTTTAATAATAACAGAGTAATTTGTGGACTTATTATAAACTAGCTGTGCCTGCGACTTCTTCCGCGTAAAACCTTATATAAAACAACAGCGATTAATAACGTTATCTGAATATATTAAGTCCATTTACTTGCCTACTTTTCTCTCGTACTTAAGTCGCGTCCTCATTAAAATTACAATAACTTTTGATAGACAAAAACTGATTTTAATGAAACAAAGAATAAATGTTATTCAAAGAGTTTTATCAAGAACGCAGTATATTAGCAGTGATGCGTGTTCATACAAAACGACAGACAGATAGACAGACATTTGTAAAATTGATTGAAATGTATTATTTTACAAAAATCTAAAAGTAACAGACACGTTAGATTTACATTCTTATTTTATGTCTACATGTTTATAAAGAACATAACCAATTAATATAGTATATTAAAATATAGTGCATATATAGGTTTTAGTGGTTAATGCTAAATGATGACACACAGTCCAAGATCGTAAACACGCCAAACTTAGACGAGACTAGCTCTCCAGAGGATCTGCTCGAACACATCAACAGGTGCATGGCGACAGATTCTAAACTTGAGGGTAGCTAGGTAGTCTGCTGGTCAGTTCAAGTCTCAAGAGGACAGATTCTAAACTTGAGGGTAGCTAGCTAGTCTGCTCGGCAGTTCAAGTCGCAAGAGGACAGATTCTAAACTTGAGGGTAGCTAGCTAGTCTGCTGGTCAGTTCAAGTCTCAAGAGGATAGATTCTAAACTTGAGGGTAGCTAGCTAGTCTGCTCGTCAGTTCAAGTCTCAAGAGGACAGATTCTAAACTTGAGGGTAGCTAGCTAAGCGGACTCAGAAAAACTCTACCACTATTCTATTCATCACAATGTCTTCCTTCACCGGATGTTTTTTTCAATTTACTCTAACATAATATTCTAGAATGAGAAAACAAGATTGAACATTAATAAAAGAATGATAAGGGATACAAAACTGTTTCCAATGGAATATTTTGTTAGTTATGTAAAGTTTAAAATTAAAGTGCTCAAACCGTACCTTTAGATCCAGCTATCTGCAGCACAGCGATAGCCTGAAAACAGATAGTAAAAGAATATATTATTCAAATGAAATTAAAATTACATTACTACATCTTTAAAAAGTCGCTCATTGGTATTTAAATTTTCCTTAGCGTAATACAGAAGTAAATTTCGGTAACGATTTAAATAAATTGCAGTTGTGACTGCAATTTAAAGAATTAATGTACTGAAGTCAAGTGAAAGTGTTATCTTGCTTTTTATTTTACCCTAAAAGTACATCAACAATTTTAGTGCAGTTGCGTTTTACTACATTTTGTCCATACTCTAACTTAGCATATCACGCTTAACACAAATGGATATATACAAATAGAGACGCGAGGCTTGAAGAGGAACTCACAATATAATTTACACTATAAAATAGGCTTTGCATAAACTTAATGGCTTTCGTTAAATAATCGCTCGATGAAGGAATGAGACGACACTTTTGATGAAGGAAAACACTGAGATAAAACTATTAGCCTGGTCAAATTAGCCCAAAAAATAGGGGTACCTTTACATAATTTCCCAACAAGCTAACAATATATACGTTATGGATACCACTCTAATGAAATCCTGAAAAGTCCCTATCGATCCCATATGTACACAATTTTTTATTCACGGTCACAAAAATGAGTTTTTGGGGTTTTTGGCCAAGCGATTAGTTTTAAGATAAAACATCTTAGATCGAATTATAGATCAGATGACTATCTATAAAAATTGTCCTTATACTTTTTTCTCGAAAATTTATCATTACTGAGAATATATAGCATATTCATGGGGTGTAAGGGGTGTCGAATAACATCTAACACTTGAGACACCCAAGCCAACCTCAGCTGCACGTGGTGCACCCTGCTGAATAACGAACGAGGCAATGGCGAAAGCGGGGTGGTTTCCCAAAAAGCTAACAATATATACGTTATGGATACCACTCTAATGAAATCCTGAAAAGTCCCTATCGATCCCATATGTACACAATTTTTTATTCACGGTCACAAAAATGAGTTTTTGGGGTTTTTGGCCAAGCGATTAGTTTTAAGATAAAATATCTTAGATCGAATTATAGATCAGATGATTATCTATAAGAATTGTCCTTATACTTTTTTCTCTAAAATTTACCATTACTGAGAATATATAGCATATTCATATACACCATGATTATTAGTTTTTAATCCACCTGGATAGCTAATGCTCTTAACGATTGCACTTGATAATTATTCCCTCTCCAAGTTTAGCGTGTTTACCATTTTAGACCACAACGTCACATGACATCAAGTGAAATTTGAGGTTCAACATTAAAACCGCTAAAGTATTTATATAAAGATACCTGTCTTTATCTTAACTTACCTTTGACTTGAATGGGACGATTTAAAATGATTGTAATATTGAAAATTAATAATGTAATGTTAATAAAACTTACCAGAACAGCGATTAAACGTACTTGTAGCTCCATGGTGTTGAAATATTGAAAAATAAGCGTGATTCATAAGTACCACCCAAATTTTATGAAAAATAATAAATGACGTAATATGAATAAAAGACAATCTGTACAAATATACTTCGTTTGTGTAAATTATTATAAACCAATTATGTTCACGTATATGTGCTCACAGCTACCTTTTTATTGTATGGTTAAATTTGATTCAAAAGGAAAATTAAATTGACAACATGTACATTTTATTTCCCTTAAATTACAACTTATTAAGAATTCAAAAGTTAAATATACTTTCTTAAATGGTTATACACTCAAATCAAATCACAGACACTTTATTCAATATAGGTCCTAAGATGGCACTTATGAACATTAAAACTACCACCGGTTCGGAAAACAACCCAGCCATCGAGAAGAGCCGGCAAGAAACTCGATCTAGTTTATCTTTTTAACAACTTAATTAATATTTAGCATATATTAAGTACATGGCACAAATGTTTTTTTAATGGATGCATAGCCCCAGCGTAATAGTCAGTTATTGTATGTTTATTTGTCGCTTTGCAGCTCTGTAAATTATTATCGCAAGCACCTATAATTGAGTTTAAGCAGATGTATTTAAAACGGAGATACCCTCATCTTAACTTTAGGCAAAATAGCTAACCGCTAAATATATTTGACCGTCGAGCTTTTAATTTCAAAAGGACAATAAACACATATTTATGACTGTTACGTACCCGCCGTAACAGTTCTTAAATACTGATTGTGATGTAGCTTTTTCTGTTCTTTGCAGTAATGGACATAAAAAATGTTTAACAATTGGCAAGCAAATTAAGTTCTGCTGCATTTGCATTACGTAAGATTCGCCAGCTAACTGATATTGCTACTGTTAGGTTCGTCTACTTTGCCTACTTCCATAGCTTAATGTCTTATGGCATTCTGTTGTGGGGGACAGCAGCTGAGGTAGACACCATATTTTTATTACAAAAACGGGCAGTTCGAGCAATTTACAATATGGGACCACACGGAACAAACAATAACCAGCGCCTTGGAAACCCAGTATCAAGAATATTGCGGCTCGACACCTCGAGAAAGCAGGTACGTCACCACAATATTCCTACGATACAATGACTATTAAAAACATTTCATTATTGTTGATTATATTTGGCCATCTTGTTTTCGTTTCAATAGTTTAATGTTTGCAGATGAATTCATTTTACTATTTCATTTATTCCTGTTCTATTTTTTTAATGTTTATCAATATTTAATTTATACTAATGTTATAAAGAGGTAAAGTTTGTGATTTGTGAGTTTGTGCCGTTGTAAGAAGCAATCTCAGGAACTACTGGTCCAATTTGAATAATTATTTCAGTGTTGTATAGCACATTTATCGAGGAAGGTTTAAGTATATCATTTGTCAAAGTATTTTTAATTATCAAGGCGGGACAACATCCGCCGGGTCCGCTAGATGTAAATAAATAAATCCTAACTATGAGATTCGAAGAGGCATTTCTAAATTTATAAACATAATGATTTATACAAAGTCATTACGTTTTATAATATGTAAAAATAGGAAAGCTAAAGTAGTGTGATTTAACAAAATACGAAATCAGTATGAATAACCAGTGATTCTAGTTATTCCCGTTTATAATGATCGTAGGTACGGCAAACAAAATGACTGCACTGTGCCTGATGGTAAGCATAGTGCAATCCAAAAACAATGGCGACCACCGAGTAACACTCTATCCATCGCCGGTCGCCGCTGTCATACCGGCCTGCGACATTTTCGAACATATTCTTTCATACAATACCAAACAAGTCTCTTAGCACAACAAAAAAAAGTAGCCGAATAGTTAGAACAGTTCTGTCCAACTTTTTGTTCTGATGCTTACTTATAAATATTTGAATCAAAATAAATAATTAAAAAAAGGAAACATAGTTTTCGTTATGATAAGTGGACTGGCAACACATACATGTATGAATATTTAATACCTAGACACAATAGTCAACCAGCGCTCATGAAGGATGCGGTTATGCGCGGGTATCGAACCCATGATCTCTCAGCTCGATAGGGCTTAGTACTATTAATAGTATGGATAGTAGGGTTAGTAATATTATTATTATACAGTGAATGTTATCCTTTTTGTGAAGTAAGATAAATTATATACATTGTATTTTTATACTACCACTACGTCACTCGCATAAGAGGATTTGTTACAAAATCTTACAAAAAAAAAACATGGTGTCCATGTTTAATTTTTATTTTAGTTTTTAAAATTTGTTAATTGGGAAACTAAACAATTGTTACTTTTATTTATTGTTTTATAAAGTTATACAAGTGAACGAACTGAACAGCGCCACAGTATAACTAGAACGCAAGATTTCTCGCCCCTATATAAATGCAAATTTTAAATCACATTTCACAAATAACTGATATCGTTATTGTTCAGAATTATGAATTACCGTATTGCTTTAAAAAATATACCACCATCACATCTGCATTTAAGAAACCCACTACAAGGTCATAGGTCTCTTCTTGAAGGAAGCTGTGGTTATAATCATCACGCCAGCCTACGTCGTATTGGCGACATCAACCTCTGAGAAATCCACAGTTCTATGTATGGTAGAGAAGAACATTTCTCAGTCTTAGGTTTCCACACACTGTTTGCCTTCCGCGTCAGCCGATAGTGTTGACCAATTGAAATTAGTAAATGTACGCGAATTCCGAAAAATACATGCATATACATGAAAGGATAAACGCGATTTAGATGCAAAATTCATTAATAGGTCTTGGATTTACAAAGCAAGATCTAGATCTAGAAAATTTGGAAATTTTGAAATATATTTTATTATAGCTCACCTTTTTTTTAAATTGAAATATGGAAAAACCTACATTTGATACCCCCCGTGCTGCCGAGGTACAGGGCGAGGGTTATGCCGGACTCCTACCGGCTAAAAACCACTCTGCCTCCTTGAGCGATTGTAGACTAGGGTGCGGTCTCATGATTAGCATGCTCCACCACCCTGGCCACGCGCATGAATCCTCCGTAGATGGACAGGACGGTGACCCTCGTCTCGAGAGAGAGGCTATGCCTCTGTCTCCTGAGCTCACCTAGTTTTATGCCGGGGGAAATTCTGCATTTAATATTCGATCTCCACCGCGCAGCTACAAAAGGGCTATGCGGTATTCTTACCAGCTAAACATCAGTCTTTGATGTTATTTACTTAATTTAGCAAGCGCGGTTCTTTCATAAGCAACCTCCTTTTGCGATCTTAGAGTCAAACATAAGCTTGGACAAACTTGTACATTTGCTGCAAGGATAACGGGTTTGCTTAAACACAACCCTTCCATCGTCCGATCGTCGATAGTATATTACTAGCTCGCAGTACGAAGTGACAGAGTTCTGACTGCTTTTACTTTCGACCATGGACTGGACTACGGTTGGGAACAAATGGTCGAATCCCATCGCAGCGATTTCACGCGGAGCTAAAAGTTCCGCATCCATTTTCTAGATTATTACAGGAATATAAAGATGTAGATTAATCGTCTTTACTCGTGTATGCAGATAACTTGTAGATATTATAACATACACTTGTGTAAATATATGATGTTGTATTTAATACCATAAAATTTATAAAATTCTTAGCAGGTTCTGTATTACGTCATATGAGGATTGTTTTAATGACAATTATTTAGATATATTTTGAATTTATACCTATTACAGCAATATGATATGTTACAAAGCCCTGTTAGAAACTTACCTTATTGACAGTTAAAGGGCATATTAATCAAGCCCAATGCGATTCTGGTGTTGCTGTCAGATTCGATCTGAAATCGTAGTACATATTAATTGGTTTCCAGGGTAACGAGAAAGCTAATCATTCAGCTGAATTAGGTATATTAACTGGTCCAATTGTCGATATTCTTGGTCGTCCTGTGCTCGAAATACGACCATAATATGGGGTACAAAATTTTTCCTGAATTGTTAATATTCAGATATTATTTTTTGTATTTCTTTCAACCTTTTTTTTCTTTATGGTCTAAACTTTATTGTGATTTATGCAATATTATAGACTGTAGTCTATAATATTAATAGCAGTTAAGACAGTGAAGTATGATGAATAGGTTATAAATAAGAACTTCGACTCGTCCATGGTATGGAAAAAAACCGACCTATTGCCAATTTGTTTATTAACAAATCTAAAGCTATAAACTCTAATAACCTCACAAATAAAGATAAAAGTAAATCGATTAATAACCAGATGAGAGTTGGATATTCTAGTCTTACTTCGTCTATTTTTATATAGATCTCAGCTTGTGCCCACGACCTCATTCTTATGGAAATGGTTCTGGTGTATCTTTTACTCTGAATGTATCGTTTATTTTGAATTATAATTTGGAAATTAATGCTGAAATGCTTTTGATAAACTTTGTAATCGCCGCTTTGCTCCTATAGAACAATATTTGCCTTGACAATAATGTGAAAATTCTATGTCTGCTAATTAAAGTCTTGTCAAAATCGTTTCAACTTGGACAAATAACATATATTTTAACTTTAATAAAATGTAGAAATAATGTTATATAATGTAAGAATTTATTTCAATTATTGGAAAAAATATGTTTTTCGTAAATCACTATATAATTAAATCTGTTATAAGGTCTTGGAATACAAAGATAATTTTATTGAGATTTTACCAATTTTACCAAGATAATTTCCGATATATCTATGATAACAAAATTAATAAACAGAGTAATCAAAATTTGAACACAATTCGTCAAATCAGTCCAAATTTTTCAAGGATGTCTATCACCTAGAATTTAATTCAATTATGGGAAAAAATATTTTTTCTTCGTAAATCACCATATAATTAAATCTGATATAAGATCTTGGAATACGAAGATAATTTTACTGAGATTTTACTAATTTCACCAAGATAATTTCCGATATATCTATGATAACAAAATTAATAAACAGTGTATAACAGAGGAATCAAAATTTGAACAAGATTCGTCAAATCAGTCCAAATTTTTCAAGGATGTCTATCACCTCTTTATGGTGTAGGTTATGGGGGTTATAATAAGAGTCATAGTAAGTGTCTCTAGTTTACACAAGCTAGAGGTTGTAGCGTTCAATTACAGTACTTTAACTGTTTAATTAGCTAAACTATTTAAACCAAGTAAATTTTATAACTGAATTAGTAAATTTTATATGTATGTACTTATTTATGTAAAAGTCCCTACAATTCAAGAAAAATAAATGTTCTAATTTTTTTTATTTAACCATAATTGCTATACCATAAAATTAAATACCTAATAATCAAAGCCTATGTAGATCTTTTGTTGTTGTTAAGCCCTTATGGCCGAATAGTTCAACCGCTAACATATCAAGTTCATGTTATGGTATGCCCTAAGGAATTTTCTGGAATTTTTTAACAATCACTAATCTGAAAGAAAACATCTTGAGGCGAACGCTTTGTAAAATGTTCTCGTATTATTACAATGTATTCAGAAAAAATATAGAACTATGAATCTCTAAGCATTAGAAATTGCGAATAGGTTAAGTGCTGAGATATTGATTTACTGGACTGTGGTATTTATTTAAGTATTTAAAGTATAATTTGTGAATAGACTTATGTTGTAACATCTTCAACAGTTAAATTAAAAGCTGATTAACAATTATCAACAATATGGTAAGTGAATTCGAATCTTTGTTGATAACACTTTTATACAATTAAAGGGTAAAACTGTTCAAGAAATTCTATTTGATCCAAATGAATCTAATTTGATGATAATAAAAGACAAACTTAATTGAATTACTTATTTATTTATACATACATATGGAAAAATACAACAGACACCAATGAGAATAGCGCAAAATTAAAGACAAAGGAAAATGTAATGGATGTGTCCAATAACGTGTTACTACATAAAATTTATTACAGTAATGTTATTTAAATATTAACAATGACAATAACAAAAATACTGAAACAATAAAAGTAATAATAAACGTATTTAACGATACAAAACTAATTGATAAATAATAATTTACACGAAAAATATTAAATAGTTATCAATCGCTGTTTACAACGATTATTTCCTAGTCAATTGATGATTTGTTGATTGTTTTCCTTGTAGAAAATCAGTAACATTATGCATTATTTGTTTCATAAGTTATTCTATATTTCTGTATGTTTGTTCTTCAGCAAACTGGTGACTGGTATCTCTGGTGTAGGGTCGGTAGGGTATTAGTTTGAAAGAAGAAATTTGATCTAAACTTCATTTCAACTATCGTTATACTTATTTAAAAAGTACTCAATAGAGAGTTGTTGATTCCTTGTTATTATTTGAGAAATTGACAACAGCTTCATCTCTCAATGTTAGACCGAGAGCTGTTGCTATTGATAACACTACGGTTGCTGCTTGAGCCGTATGGCGAATTATGTTGATTTGTTTCAACAACATTGTAGAATCCACGGAGTTCTTAGTCCACGTTGATGCATATTTGTGAACGTTTGATTTAGCACCTGGTGTTAATGGGAAATTATCAATAAATTGTTTAACATAATTATTAATTGGTTGGTGCACGACACTTGTATTGAAATTTTGACCCATATATGCGAGAATGTCGCCGACATTCAAAACAGATTTTGGTACGTCTTTGAAGTTTCTAACTGTTGCCCAAATATCACCTGAGGACTGCATTAGGTATCTTAGATATTTCTCATTTGAAATCCTTGACGCAGGTGTAGCTATAATATCATTCAAATTTGAAGTCCCAGCTTTATATTGTGATTTACTGTAGTCTTCTGGATATCTGCCATCCGTGAAAGCTCCCGTCTTGTCTCTAGCTGTAGGGTAAACTTGTGGAATGTTTGCGGCCCCTAAAAAGATAGTAAGATTATTTTAAATGAAAATTCATATATATAAATGTGTGTTCGGATATCTGAGATTTATAAACTCGATATCATTTCACCGATAACCATCAAAGTTGGTACAATTGGACGTATTTTCATAGATAGGTTTATTATGCCATCCATTCCACTTTTGCTTGCTAATAGAAGATGCTACATCATATCAATTCAGTTTTTATTACTAGTAAAACCTACTACGGTTAGATTAGAGGCTTGGCAGAAAACCGGCAGCATTTTGTAACTAACACAACGCTACCGCCGGGACTTTTGTCACAGATTTTCTTTTTATGTTTAAATGTTTTTTTTATAAACTTTATCTTTCTGTGGCAACATGATATTTTTCTTTCTTTCTTTCTTATAGTAATTACAACAAATAATAATATCAATAAATAGTAACAAATACGTTTAAAGCCAAAGGTACAACTAGTTGAATACAAGAATAGACAAAATTAATCAAACAAAAAATAATTACTCGATATAATGAAATCTACGGACATAGTAATTATAGTCTTTAAAACTGTTGTGGAAATTACATATATGATTTATTTCTCGGAAATAGTAATCGTTTTTAAAATGATAAGTACCTTACGTCCTTTCCTTGTATGCAAAATTGTATGATGATCGGATAAGAAGTTAAGGCGTGAAAGTGTAACAAACAAGCAGACAAACAAATACTAGCGGGCCGAGCGGACGTTGTCCTGCCTTAAAATTCATCAAAATCGGTCCTGCCGTTTAGGAGGAGTTCAGTGACATACACACGGACAGAAGAAATTTATATATAAAGATTTATGAATGGTTAAATATACTAGAGATTGTAAATAATAACAGTTACGTAAAAGATCTGAAACTCTTTTCGAGGATAATACTAGAAATATTCTGTTTTTACCGAAAGCTTAAAATGAAATTGTTCAATGCTTACCGGTTGCAGCTACCTCCAGAACAACGAAGGCCTGTAAATAAATAAGGATATTTTTCACTTATTTGTTGCAATAACGTTATTTTTTTTTAAATAAAATTACTATAAATAATTACTCTTCGCGTAGTGCTGTAAAAGAATTATACTGCTGAGACTACCAACCTATTACGACTTCAAAACTGTGGACTTTTTGTGGTCCTTCAAACATGAGAACACTTTACTATCACATTATATATATGAAAAAGAAAATTAATTGTAAATCACTACAAAAAATATTTTACAGTATTACACGAAGAGAATATTTTATATTAATGTATAAATTTATTCAAATTGAACAGTACTCAGAAATAGCAACACATCATGTACTATCGCGTATTGCCATCCATACTTTCTGAACTAAATAACATTAGGGCAGAAATAGACATGATGGTGATGCCTACTCAGTCAAACATTGTACACGCTCTCAATTACATCAATTTTATTGCGTTAAACTAGCTGAGCTCGCGACTTTAGCCGCGTGCAACCGTATGTAAACAAACAGCGATTAATAGAAGTCATCTGAATGTATTAAGTCCATTTACTTATCTACGTTTCTCTCGTACTTAAGTCGCGTCACCATTAAAAGTACAATCACTTTTGAGAGACCAAACCGATTTTAATGAAACCAAGATTAAATATAACTCCGAGATGTGCTTTATGATTTTCTTGGAAAGGTTTTGTCGTGGAGGCAGTATTTTAGCAGTGATGTGTGTTCATAGAGATAGACGGACATTTCTAAAATTGATTTATTTGTATGGTGGTAGAGCCACGCTGAAACTATTCCTGGTTTCAGCACGAATGGGTCGGCTCGTCCGGGGTAGCACCATCCTCTCATAGAGAACCCACGTGAAGTAACAGTGCTTGCATTGTTGTGTTTCGTTCGGCCAGTGAGAGCGCCGGAGGCCCACCTCCCCTCCCTCTCCTCTCTCCTTTTCCTCTACCTCCCCTAACCACTCCCCCCAAAAGGTGGCAACGCACTTGCGACTCCTCTGGTGTTGTTAGTGTCCATGGATGGTGGTGATCACTTTACATCAGGTGACTCACTTGTTCGTTTGCTACCTATGACATAAAAAAAAAATATTACTCCTAGACACCTGCAATATTTTCTTTACAAAAGTCTAAAAAATACAGACACGTTAGATGTACATTCTTATTATGTATATAGATAAATAAATAAAACTAGTAATTTGACATTTTAGCAAGCATTTAGCAACATAATATCACCGTTATCTTATTAAAATGTAAATTCTAAATTCGTTTCGCTAATCTGATTTTCAATAGCGGCAAGAAAGGTGCTGCTTTGAAGTGAGCTTATATTTCCTAGGTCACGTATTTGGTAATATTGTAGGTAAAACATGGAAACCGACGACTTAAATCAGGCGTAAATAAATATTGATTAAATTCAAGTCATAACTTAACTCAAATTTTCAAATGTATCTTCTTTATTTGAAAATTTGAAAATCTGACATTATGAAAAAAAAATCTGATACCATCAAAACATGATAAATTGTTAATATAATTTATATACATGAGACCTTTTTCCAAGGCTTCTTAATACCTATATGTGTGTATGTGTTTACGTACAAACATACAAAGTTCTGATCAGGGCAAGTGTTAGGTAATACAATGTACAATGAAGAGACCGTGAATATAAGAAACACTGTACAATGTATTCTATCTCATTCTCTTGCACGTTAAATCCTATAGATCAGTGTTTTTCAAAGTTTGGGTCGCGAAGCCTCTTTAGGGGGGTCGCGAAGCTTTTATAGCGGAGTTGCAAAAGGTTGGAAAACCATTGCAGTAAAAAACAAAGTTTTAAAAGATTTATTAAGAAAAATGTCAACTAAAGGACATACTCATTTGTATTAAATAAACAAAAAATAAAACTTAGGAAAACTCTTGCATATCCGAAACATAATTATGAAAATGAATAAATATGTTAAATTGAATATTTGTCCCAAAAAAAAGTACATAAAAAGAAAAGTAACGGGGTCGCGAAATATTTCTTCATATTAAATGGGGGGCCGTGTCAAGAAAAAGTTTTAAAAACACTGCTATAGCTATATATGCTTGTCTCTTTTTAATGTCAATTTTCTGTTTCATCGAATTAAAATTAATCTAATTAAAAGAGGTTTTCACTACAAAAACCGAGAGGCGATAAGTTTTTGTTTTGTCTCTTTGATAATTTATAGAACCGTTGTATCGATATTCTATATATTGTGTACTCAATTAGCTATATATATTTTTTATATACAAGATACATAATTTTAGCATAAATTATATTCCTCATAAGGATATGACATACGCTTTTTATTATTATTATTTCAAGTATTGCTACTTTGATTGTTGAAAATCAAAAGAAATCTTAAAAAAGTTTCCACAATACATTACAATAGACTGAAATTTTTCATCGTCGCTTCTTCATTTTTCATTTGGAAATTACTAGTGGTTCGTAACGTACCGAAAAGGGAGGCTCTATTTCAGGTAAATGTGTTACAGCCTAAGCACGTATATTAATTATAATGACGTGATATTTTTGAAGTGTAAACTTGTTTATACGGTTTTTTTTTTGACGGGGGATGAACTTATGATTTCCCGTTGATGACATCAACGGTGACGCTAACATTCCAGTAAGCGTAACCAACCGTATTGCGCTTGAGCAGCTTGCGTCAGACGAGCGACGCATAGTATAGCGGCCTTTTTTTTTTACGTGGGGAAATCCCTTATGGTACACCACCCTCTCGTGGGAGAGGGTGGGTTATGTCCATCTTGCACGGACTAAAATCCCACGGTGTACGTCTACCGCTAACTTGGGGCGGCATGAAATCTCTATAGGCTTCATCGTGCCACCCCAGCGGTTGGCCCAGCAGCGATATCGCTGCCGCCGGGCCTCGTCCTGTTAGGAGACAGCCGGGTACACACCGGCCGTCTCCTCCGTCCGCCGGACCTGTGCACTAGGAAGATGGGTCCCCCGACCCATCTTCCCTAGGTCCGGCTACGGTGATAGGAGGCGGTCAAACTGCTTTGTGGATCTTGCACACGGACCCTCTCCGCCGCCTCCTTCTGCGAGGAAGTCGTCGTATAGTATAGCGGCCTGTGTAAATCTAAAATATCTATATTTTGTGTTGAGATTGTGCAGCCCATTATATGTTTGATTAATTCATAAACTGTATGAAAATATTGTCGTCGTTAAAATTACAATAAGTTCTGATAAAGTGAACAGATTTTAATGAAACCAAGACTCAATATTACTCGAGGCTATACTTTATGATTTTATCGTTTCGGCGTTTGAGCCCAATGTCACCTGATGTTACATAATGATGTGGTCCAAGATAAAACGAATTGCCTCTCAAATGCAGCTGTCGGAACATATCTACAGGTGCTTGCCGACGGATTCTCAACTTGAGAGTGGTAGCTAGCCAGCCGGATACCGTCATGCTATGGTTTCATCTTGATGGAATGGTATATATAAATAAACAATAGAATATTTAAACGCATCTTAAAACAAATCGATTATATACAAAACATACATAATATTATATTATTATTATAATTAGTAATAATATAAAACCCCATGAAAGTCGGTCCAACCAATTAGGAGATAATAGGATATTGCGGATATTACTTCTTATAAGGTAAGATATTACTTCTTATAAGATATCTGCCAGTGAAAGTCCCGTGAAAATCAGTCCAAGCATTACGGATATTCCACTGCAGCCGAATAAAAAATCTAAATTACTTTTTATGAAATCTGCATCTACCAGTGAATACCCTGTGAAAATAGGTCCAACCATTTTGGAAATACCCATGCGGACGAAACCTCGGACAAATAAAATAGAATATGTCAACCGCTACAATTTCGGCTATCTGGCAATAAAAAGTAAAAATCCCATTAAAATAGGTCCAGCCGTTTTGGAGATTACTCGCAACAAACCAACAAACAGAGAGAATATACTAATATAAAAATATAGCCAAGTATAAAGAAAAAAATTTTTTTGGTCATTTGTAGCCACATGAAAAAGTTGTTATTTTAATTATACACACACAAACTTTATTTTTATAATACGTAATAGAGAACAAATAAAAGTACTATAAACTTTTTGCATAGGAAAACAAAATATACTTCGAAAATGTTTGCGATAGAAACTTACCACGCTACCATGGCAACGTATATAATATTAACGCTAACGAAATCTTTATTTGAACAATTTTTTTTAATGATTATGAAGACTAAGAAGATAATAATGATGGATAAAATAATGTACGACATATTATATAGAAGATTTGGCGCTTATGTCTTTATTGTAGCTTGGACATGGAAGAAAATTGATTAAATGATATGGTTAAACCAGGGAAGTGTCAATCATGTATCCTGGATCATAATTATGTATTGAATTTAGTTTTTTGAGGATTTCATAGAATTTTATTGATAACTATATAAATAGCTTTTGCTCGCTTTAAGGTCGATCTTAAAAACAAAGTGCAGCCAGTGTTACTCGCTGATAATAGAGCTTTGTACGGGTGAAAGAATTTTAAAAATCGGTTAAGTAATTTTGAGGTTATCCATTACAAGCATAAATTAATATATCTTCACTTCATAATAGTCATTTGGATTTAAGAGCCTCTTTATTTTGGAATTATAATACTTGTATACAAAACGTCATTTAAAACAATTTAGAATATACTTAATTAAGTAATCGTTTAGTGGTTGAAATTTGAATGAAATACAGAAACAAACATTTTTAATTTGGTTTTTATTGGTAACACTAAAGCTCGTCAACTAAACAAAAAATAAAGAAAATCGATTTAGTGACTGGGAGGAAGATGTGTTTACCTCTTTTGCCATACAGAACTTCGACCATAGAGATTTAATTGATAACACTACATCAATAGCTACAAAACAAAAACAAGTAAATCGGCTGAGAGGGAGCTGTTCTTAAGAAACGGTTGACCGTTTCTCCACCGCCTATTCATGTATATTACTTTTAAGATTTCTTAAACCCCCATTAAATACATTTTTCATCATATCAATTGAATAACATATAATTACAGTCCCTGACAAATTTTTGCCAAGTATGAATATAGCCGCAAGTTTAGGTTTGTGTATAATATAGTCAAGTTTTTAATACAAATCATAGTTATTACAACTTTTTTTTATGAAAATTGAAACTAGGTATTTAATTTCAAGCTATTTCGGTGTTGTACCTCATATAATATAAGATATATTTATACTGATATTTGTGTTTGCGCATCTATTTTGAGAGCGGTTATATAGTTTGACGCGGGCTATATTATAAATTATAAGTAACTATGTGTAAAAATAACTTATTTTATCAGACTCGGTAAAGATGTTTTTGAGTTAAATTATGATGTTGATGTTTTTGAATTAAATTAAAAGATAAAGAAACCACAGACATACATACATACTTTAATTGGTCAAATCCAAAATCCGTCACCTTTACAACAATTATAAATATAGAACACATAAACAAAAATAAATATTTAATTAACGTAGATTAATTATGTTTCACTTTATTGATTTATTTTGAAAAAAAAAAGGTATTTTAATAATTAGCTCTGGAGTTACAATATCGTTATCAATAATTGGCATTTTTATAAACAAAAATAAATATTTAATTAACGTAGATTAATTATGTTTCACTTTATTGATTTATTTTGAAAAAAAAAAGGTATTTTAATAATTAGCTCTGGAGTTACAATATCGTTATCAATAATTGGCATTTTTTTACATTTAAACATAAGCTTCATATAAGTGATTTTCAACATCTAAT
>MU162396.1:0-16256 GCA_015888305.1 Antheraea pernyi
CCGGTTGTTGTCGATGACCGGGTTTTTTTCCGAAGCGGTAGTAGTTTTGACCTTTACAGACCTTAAATTGAATAAATAATTTTTGATTTGATTTGAATTACAATTATTAATTAGAAATTCATTGATACTTTTTTATTTACACTGGTATCCGCTTCCAAGTTCGTCTGCTTTTATAGACTTATACATAATAATAATATTGTCACGAGTGTATATTCATTCTTTAGTGTCCAATCTTAATCTAATATTGAGTGACAGGAATTGTTCCAATCCACAATAATATATATTATCTTAGTGAGACTTTAAGAAACTTATTTTCCTCTCTCGTTTTTTTTTAAATACATAGACCTCATATTTGATTATTGTACCTCCTATAATACACCCACGATTAAGACTTATCTAGGGATAAATCCCTATGCCTTTATAACATTAGTATAGATTGAAATGCCATTGCTACACTTATTTTTGGCACACAAAAATATATGAACGACGCCCAACATAAAATGGTTAACTGAGGTCATTTAAAATGAGTAAAATAGATTAAGTTCTTAGCATTTCCTGGATTTATCGGGAGGGTGTAGTTCCATGTTATCGAACGACAAGGCGAAGTGCCCAGCGCAGTACTTACAACCTCCGGCTAGGTTGAGCAGTTAAAGTGGCAATGATAAAATTACCATAAAACATAGTCCACAATTACTCCAAATCATCGCATGTATCTGATAGTTAATTTATTTTAATGTCATCAATTGGAGTTTTTGGCGGGATGTCTTGTGGTGGTTTTTATATTTGACTAGCGAATACGGCGAAACTTGTCCCGCCCTAATAATAAAAAAATCAGTGCGTGTAACCGTCACAGGTGATTCAAGTAATTATTTTTATTAAATATATTTGAATCAAAAAAATTGATTTTGTCAATAAATAGTTTATAAACAAATCAATAAAAAAGTTGAAAAAAAATGTTTAAATTGAATAATAATAAAGAACTTATTATGTATATATGGACTCTGTCTGTAGTGCCATCTATCAGCTAATTCGGAACATAAATAACACAGAAAATATTATTACCAACTGTTTGTTATAAAGCAAATAAAATATAGAAAAGTACGAACAGATTACTAGGATAAGTAACGAATTAAATTAATTATGATTTAATAGAAGTTTTGGTTATGTTTAATTATTATCTAACCGTGTAGTACAGAAACGTGACGCCATATTGCCGTAACGCACATCCGTTGCATTGTCGTGCAGTTACCTCCTGGTCACGCCTTAAGACGTTTTACTTCAAAATCTTGACATACTATATGCCCAAACCTTCCTCGTGAATCACTTTATCTACTGGTGAAAACCACAAGAAAATCAGTTTTGTACATTTTGAGGTTATCGCGAACAGACAGACAGACAGACGTGGCAGAGGACTTTATTTTATAATAAGTAGTGACTCATAATCTTGTTTTATTTGATTCTATATTTTTTTATATTAGTGGTGTTTTACGTAAAATAGTTTGTTTATTGTGGGGATCGGAAATTATAGTCTTGTGGTAGATATATGAGTCGTTATATTTTAAAAATGAACTTACTACAATTTTACCTGTTTCTAATATGTTTCGTTATTGTTCAAGATCTTCAAATTTTATACACGTAAAAGAAGAACATCATAAAAAAAACTAAAAACTTATTGACGGCAAAATTTGAACTTCGTTCTCGGTGTATAAAAACTGGAAATATAAAAAAAAAACATGTTATATTAAAAATTAAAATTGGATTTAGCTTAGAAATGTAACGACACATATATAAAATTTGATTATAACCATAATGTGTTTCTGAAATACATTTTTATTAGACTAACCTCTCCTGAACTTACATGCTGTTTATACACTAGTACTACAACTACATTAATAATACTAATGCCCGGTTTCTGAGTTACTTTAATTGTAGTTTATCTCTTCAATAGCGTTATCGGTTCGATAACTTGTCAAACTGCGTTTCTGAACACAAAATGATACGATAAATATCAATAAAACTCAACGGGCCAGTTGACAGTTTATCTTATGGATCAACAACTTTGTTGAGTCAATAACTATTGGTAGTTTAACCTATTGACTTAAAAATCGATATCATAGAACATTAAGATTGACCTCTACTCTATGATGATAAAGTCTCCACAAATATTGTTCTTATTTACATCAAATAAAATTTAACTAAACATTATAGGAAATCCAAGAACCTACAGTAAACTTTAACAGGTTTTTGGAATGTTTCTAGAAGGTTAATGTCAGCTAGCCCAAAAGTAGGTAATAAATACTCTATTCCTGAGATTACCCCCTACAACGCCACAAACTCACAAACTTTACCTATTTATAATATTAGTATAGACTAGCGGGCCCGGTGGGCATTATCCCGCACTGACAATAAAAAAACCTTGACTAATTAAATATCTAAGCTTTCCTCACTAATTAAAAAAATCATGATAAAATTCATTGAAAAACCGTGGCCCATACTAAGGATATCGAACAGAGATTGATCAATCGAGTAATCGTTTTTAGACATAGAAACAAATTATATATGTAAGCTTTCCTCACGAATGAAAAAAAATCATGATAAAATTCATTGAAAAACCGTGGCCCATACTAAGGATATCTTAGAAAGATTGATCAATCGAGTAATTCTTTTTAGACATAGAAAAATTAATTACTTTATGATCCAGTGAATCGATTTCTATACACTATAAAATCGTGATTATTTTTTTCTATTTAGATAAAATTATAACCATACAATAATTTACAGTGAAAAAAAATCTTGAAAAAAAGTCAAGACACTAATTCTTGGTTAATCGATCCTCTAAACCTCGATTTTTTCATGAATCGATCCCAGAGACCACGATTCGTTGCGATTTTAAACTCTAATTTCTTTTACGAACAATCGGCATGCCTAGTACATACCATATATTGATGTGATTAATTTGACGATCAATTTCCAAAGATCAATCTTACTGACATGACATACTAAAACCTGCAAAAGAACTGACCTGGTGAAGATGAGACGTGAACGTAAAAAAAATGCAGAATTAAAGCGAATCGTGAGTCGTAAAACAAGGCGTGTCGGTTGCGCCCGCGCACGGAGCATCTAGACCTTCACCTACTAATACGCACTCGACGTGCCATCCTTAGTACTACGAGTTTGCCTTACAATGGATTAAACTGTTTATTCTATTATACTATTAGATATCGACGACTGGCTTCAGCACACGACTTCGTCCGCGTGGACTAGTTTGGACAAAAACAGTAACACGCAGCTGAAAATCTATAAAAAAGAAAAAAAACGATTTTGAAACATTCATAATTAGTGTTTCGCTCCCACTGATCTTTGCGTGATGATATATAGACAGTAGCTTTCCTCGATAAATGAGCTATCTAACGCTGAAGGCATTTTTCAAATCGGATGAGTAGTTCCTGACATTAGAGCGTTCAAGCAAATTATTTAAATATTACTACTCCTCTCCCGTACTTAACTCGAGCTCTCATTGAAATTATAATAAGTAATGACAGAATGGACCGATTTTAATGAAACAAAGATTAAGTTACTCCCGAAGATACGCTTTATAATTTGAGGTTTTATTGTGATCCCAGGACTTTAGCAGTGATGAGTGTTCTTACAAACAGACAGGTATTTCTAAAAATGATTGAAATGTATTTTATTACTTATATTTTATTACTAGATACTTGCAATAAATTTTTTCACGAAAATCAAAAAGTACAGACACGTTAGATATACTTTTAGTCCGAGAGCCAGGTGAAAATTTGGTTAATTATTTCTTCTCGAGAGATAATTGGTGATACGCATCAGGCAATAGTATCATGACGCCTTATGACCGTCAGCTGCGGCACGGCGGGGGGGATAAGCAATCGTAACCTCCCACGCTCGAAGAAAAAAAAATAGATTCACTCATTTCCTCTGGGCTAAAAGATTATCAAATTATAGCTAATCCAATATCTCAACAAAAAAAAAATCAGCTGGCTATAACATAGTGTATTGTACATCAGCTGATGTCTCGATCATGCAAAAAAAAACTTCACTTTCAGTGATATCCTCTCAAATAAAAATTTACCTGATGATAGCTTATATGTAGCTATTGATAAATATATACGTCAGCTGGTTGTATCTCGGTGGAAAAATCGTCAGCTGATAATTTGAAAGTCGTTACGTAGAAGTTAGCCAGAAGCATTTACTGACTATTTAAATGAATCAGCTGACTAGGTTTCCCTCGACTTACTGCTAGCTGATTTTTTTATTTATCACAGAAACATATTTGAAATCAGCTCACAAATTTTCATGTGGGAGGAAATGACATCTCTTCAATTATTCGGCATTGCACTCCAATATGAGTGTTGAGGTGAAACAAATATTCCGTATCAATATTTTTTAAATTTATACGTGTATATTCAAATAATTTTTGTTCTATTTCAATATTTAAATAATCTATTTGCTTAGTATAAATTGAAAGTTCACGAGACTTTATAGTTCGATTTTCTGATGCATTTTACTAATTCTCAAGTGAGAGGAACTTGGTCATATATTTCTGTTACTGGCTCTCGGACTATTTCTTATTATATGTATAGATAAAAAAATAATATCATGAAGTAAAGCAATAATAATACCCCAATGAAATGTGCCTAATTATAGCTAACTCTTAATGTATTTTTTTTATTAGTAACTCGAATTTGTTGATACAATAGCCTTTATGTCGGTTTCGTTGTTAGCTTTTATAGACGCTAGCGGGCCTGGCTAACCCGCCCACATAATAACAAAACCTTAACAAATTATATACTTCTCCCTTCCTCCTGAATCACTCTATCTACTGGTGAAAACCGCATGAACATCTGTTCAGTAGTTCTTTTAATTTATCGCGAACAGACGGACAGACGTGGTAGAGTACTTTGTATTATAACATCTAGTGATTTTTAAGTTGTAATCCACAATGTCCCAAGACGTAACGCTCACTGCCCGCTGGATGAACCTACTAATCACGCCGTCAGTCACGTCGGTATAATAGACATAGGAGTTCCTGTATCTGGATATTGCGACTATAGGATATGAAGCGCCAACGTAGATCCTAGTCCGGAGAAGCTGTTAAGGCCTCGCTAAGCCAATATCGTAGTCAGTTCGAAAAGAAAAACCATCGTGGATCTTTCCGAATCTTTCATGGATATATCTTTCTGTTCCCTAGGATATAAATCTTCTTCTTACCCTTATCCCACATAAGTAGGGTCGGTACAACATGTTTGTCATGTTGTGGTATATGATTTGGCTTAATTTTTACGATCGGCCGCCTGCCTCACATCAACCCTCCTTGGGATTATTTTATTGTACCACTGTATTTATGATTATTATTATATAGTTACGAAGTCTGATGGGATCTTTTAGCCTTACAATTTTTCTGTAGGTTTTACCTTTGATAGACTATTTATAGTGTCTCTTTGAGCGGCACCACTGTTCCGGTTAAAAACAAAGTTCTTCAAGATTATGGTCTGCTTGCTATATTGCCATTTTTATGTAACAGAAAACTAGTTAAGTTTAGACTATTTCCGAGGACTGAATTTTCGGTTCTTTTCATGATTCGTGGTTTCAGAATATTCTCAGTAATAACAATATAATATCATAAACAATAAACCATTATAATAATATAAAATTACAATTAAAACTATAATAGATAAAAAAAAATATCCATAGGATATAAATATTACTCATATATATTACAGGAGTCCAGACACTCCAGTGTCTCAGAAAAAGGCCAGACACTCTGTCTGATATGTTTTCTATATCTATACTAGTCTATACTAATATTATATAGCTGAAGAGTTTGTTTGGTTGAACGCGCTAACCACAGGAACTACAGGTCCGATTTGAAAAATTATTTCTGTGTTAGATAGCTCATTTATCGAGGAAGGCTATAGGCTATATATCATCACGCTAAGACCAACAGGAGCGGAGCAATAATGAATAATGTGTCCAAAGTATCTATTCCACGCGGACGAAGTTAGTCTGGATATCATATTTTAAGAGACAACTTTAATCACAGGGTATTATGAAACACAAAGTACTAGGATATTATAAGATGAAAGAACTCACCATATGAACCATTAAGCGTCTTTTCACCAATCACCCCCTGGCACTGGTCGTCGGAACTAAAGGAAAAACATATGTTTAAAAAATTTTCTGTTAGCCATCACTGACTCGTTAACTTATCATTGCTATATTTTTCCATGCACAGTTATACTGGAAGTTTTCAGTCATGTATCGCGAATGGCGGAGGAAAGAGCGGGGAAGCGCATCTTCTATTCTGAAGTGGAAAAGGGCAAGCGAAATCATGGTGGTCCCCTCCTCCGGTACAAGGATGTCCAAAAGCGGCACATGAAGAGATGCAATATAGAGCCAATATGGGAACGTTTGGCAGCACAACGGCCAGAATGGCGCAGAATGGTGAACAGCCAAGTACGCGAGTTCGAGGCTCAGCGTAATGGTGACCTTGACACTAAACGCGACCAGTTAAAGGCTCGCCCTCCTGCTGCCATAACATATAATTATGAGAACGGCGTTCTCACGTGCCCTCAATGTGCACGAAGTTTCGCCGCGAAGATAGCCTAGATAAGCCATCTTCGAGCGCACCAGCGCCTTTTCTAAGTTTAGGGGTCAAAGTAGTCGCCATGGCCGAAACCGGTCGGAACAATTATTAACTGGAAGAGTATGAATTCGATATCAGCAGAAATAAAGCTCGACATATGTCAACGAATATTTTGAAATTTGTATATTTGCCCTTATTGAAATTGGCAACACTGAGGGTGTGAAGAAAACATCGTTAGGTACAATGGTATATTGGAAAAATATAGAATGGTGCATTTCTCAATGTGTAGGTGAGAGAGCCACGCTGTAGCTATTACTGGTTTCATCATAAATGGGTCGGCTTTCACAGAAAACCGACGTGAAGTAACTTATGAACAGTGCTTGCATTGTTGCGTTTCGTTCGGTTAGTGAGAGCGCCGGAGGCCCATCCTCTTTCCCCTCCCCCCTCCAGTGTGTATGGACACAGCCTGGCAACGCACTAGCACTTAACATCAGGTGTCCCACCAGTACATTTGCCTACTTTGACATAAAAAAATAATTATATATTGAAAAAATCTCTGTAAAATTGTGCACTTAATTTTAATAGTAGGTACTTTTTTTCATTTTAAAGTGTTTCCACACAAAATACACAAGGATTTTTTTTTCAATTTCCTATAATTTAACTTTTTTTTATATTATAGGAGGCAAACGAACAGGTGGGTCATCTGATGTTAACTGATCACCACTGTCCATAGACACTTGCAACATCAGGGGAATCGCAAATGCGTTGTGTTGTGTGAGGGGGAGGGGGAACGGGGAAGGCGAGGGGAAGTGGCCCTCCGGCGCTCTCACTGACAGAACAAAACGCAACAATGCAAGCACTGTTACTTCACGTCGGTTTTCTGTATGTCGGGTGGTAGTCCCCCGAGCGAGCCGACCCATTCAGGCTGAAATCAGTAATAGCTTCAGTGTGGCTCTACCACCTACAAATAATAACTTAACATTGAATGCTACTATAATGGACCTAAGGCCAATTTACAGACAATAAAACTTGTTGAAAGTACTTACCATTAAGCCATGTCTGTTCTACATTTATTAATATCATTCAATGCTTCTTAGTACAAAAAAATCATGGACGAGTTTTATACTATTCTTATGACTGTAACTCGACACTAGAAGGCGCTAGGTTAGCGTTATTATACATCTGTTTTTATTATGCATCACATCATCATTAAGTGAACACAAAATTATAGCTGGTTACTAGAGTCATATAGTTCCAAGATAAATTATCATATCTGAATAAGGTTTATATCTGCTACAGAATAGACTATGCAGTTATCAAGGTCTATATATTGCAGAGTTGCCAACATAAAAACAGTGACATGGCTTAAGAAATCACCCCTTCTAATATCAAAAAGATTATTTATACTATTTAAGTGTTAAGATATTTGTCTCATGTATCAACAAAAACAAAGAAATATTAAAAAAAAGTGGAAAACATACAATACTTACAAAAAATATACAGCAAATAGAATCCATTCCAAAGAGATTGTATAACTTAAACATATTGAAAGTAATGCTTTTAATTATAAACTAATACTGGCCTTATTTAACTTATTACTTTATTGTTACATTCTACATTTGTTATTAAAAAATCAGAAATAATATAAAAACTGGTCTTGGACAATCTTTTCAAATGTTGCTCACATTTTCTTATTTCGAAAAATCAGTAATATCTGTAACAAAAAGAAAAGTTGTTAATAAAACATAGACAGTTATGTAGGAACAGTAAGACAATCTTGGTATTTTAAGAACACAGCCTCTTAATGAAGCTTGAGGTAGAAGTTGACTGGTAGAAATTGTCACATAAGGAAAAATTTTATATCCTCTCCATGCGATTTTTCTTTTCTTTCTCTTATCATTTGCATCATGCATAGCCAGTATATGACCAAAATAAATAAGGGGTGGAGATTTCATTAAAACTTATTCATATTTCTTTAAATTCATATGCAAGTGATATCATCTAATTATTTTTATTATATTCAGCATTTTTTTAAATTCATTTACAAATTATGCAAAAAAATAACTGTCAGCTTATCTATATTAATATTATAAAGCTAGGTTTGTTTGTTTGTTTGATTGAACGTTCTAATCTCAGGAACTAGTGGTCAGATTTGAAAAATTATTTCAGTGTTAGATACCTCATTTGTCGAGGAAGTCTATAAGTTATATATATCATCACATTAAGACCAATAGGAGTGGAGCACCAATGAAGAATCTTTCTAAATCAGGTTTTTTTTCCTTTTGATGAAGTTGGGCAGAAGCTAGTATCCTAAATTATATACCAATCTTTGAGCATAATCTGCTCTCCAATTAAGAACAGAAAAAAACTAAAATCGTCACCAAGCGACTAAATTTGAACTGTAATTGCTGGCACTTCAATACATACTCGGAGAGATTTCCAAAGTTAAAATGCTGGCTAGCCTTAGAAGGTACTTTGACATGTCTTACCGCCCAAATATTATTCTTTTTTACAATATCTTCACTGCCCAAAAACATGGACATATTGTTGTATTTTAACTGAAATGGCACAATTAAATATCTAAGTATCTTAGCACCAAGACATCATCAACTTTGATTTTAGAAGTAGAAAGCTTCTATAGGCAGCTATATTTTTTTGGCGGAAGACTAACTTTTGATTTCACATTATGACATGCTAGTAAGCATGAACAACAATATTGCATTGGCGGAGCTTGTGTCAGAGTAATAATGTGTAGTATAGAGGTCTGTGTACACATGATATTGATATTTCGTATTGAGCTTATGCTGCCCATCATATGTTTGATTATATAATAAACTGTACACAAATGTGTATTATCAGTGCTCCCAGTGCTGATAGATATGAAAACCAGACTAAAGTTATTTATTTCTATACAATACAATACAAATTATGAAATTAGAATAATGCAGACTATAATTAATTTAAAAATACAAAAGAGAACACAGTTATTCTATTTTTCACAGTTAATCTATTGGCAAACCTTATGACTGTCTCAACATTTTTTTACTACATAATATGCTTTTAAAAAAGGAACCATGTAAATTATAGACTTGCTAGAAATCACTAGCTTATTCAAAGGATATTTAACAATTATGAATACTTAAAAACAATTTTTTTAAAGATATACTGTTTATTATTCACGTAATAGATTCAAACTGCACAAAATTAAAAACATGCAAGTTTCACGAAGGTTGAATACAACATTGAGGTAGTAAATAATTCAAAATTAAGAAATAAAAAAGTACCGTTAAGGAATAACTTTTGTTTTTACGATGAACTTTGTGATGTTCGCAATAAAATAAAAGAAACTGAAAATATGACAACAAAGGCAATTTTATTTTTAATTCATTAAAAATAAAAAATAGATGAATCTTTCAAATTTTACAAGTTTTCTCGACGTTAAAATTGTAAAATAACGCAAAAATATTTACCTATATTATAAGATCGACTGCATTACTAAAAACTATAACCACATCTTCTTGTTTCAAACTTTTTAAGTGATTTCACACAGCAAAACACGTAAATATCCTTAGAAAATATAAACATATCCACTTATTTTCTTGTACGGAAACAAACTTTTTTCATGAATGTCACGACACGTAAATATTTTCATCGAACTGTCAAAATTATATTACCCGAACGAAAAAAAAGTGTCGCCACTCACATACGTTAGTTTTTTAGAAAGTGACATTTCGATATGGACGGATATAAAAAATAAAAGTTTTTTTTATCGCCACGTTCAGAAATGAACGTTTGAGTTTATATAATTTTGTGGTGAATGCGAGACTACTATTCGTTAGTGACGACCTTCTAATACTGTTCAAGTTATTAAGCGGGATGGTAAAATATCGTAGAACGCTCGCCTCGTCGCGGCCGGTTTAATCGTGCGTCCGTCGCACCATAGTATAACAACAAATGAACCGTAGGTCGACTTTTAAATTAATCCGAATTAATTTCTAATACAAATGATCGATACATTAAATATCCTGATGAAACCTTAGCATAGTAGTAGGGTTTTTATAAGTCCGCCTGGATAACTACCAAACTGAAGTTGTAATTCTGTTGCTAAACACCTATTGGTGAGTTCCGGCAGGTACACTTGAGAGTCTAGTCTAGGCATGTTTACCATTTTGCATCACATCGTCATTTAATATCAGATGTGATTGAGGTCAAACGAAAAAGTATAAACAAAACGAAGTAAACATACAAAAGTAGTCGTATAATGATAAATTAATAAGGAGAGAATAAAACGCGAGAATAAAACGTTAATAGACAGTAGTCATTTGTTTTAATAAAATACTTCTTAGAACGTTGTTCACACAACTGAGGCAAAAAGTGTCGTCCACAGCAGTGAGTAGTAAGTAACGTATAAGATTTCAGACAGATATGTATGTAATGTATCGAGATTGTTTATAAATTACTTACCTACATATGACACATGAACATATAACATATGAGTAATATTACATATGTATGTGATTATTACTACTTATAATAAAAATGTTTACTCAAGAGATAAAAAAATACGGTTATTTTAAAAATAATTTAGTGTCTCAGAATCCAGTACCTTACACCATTGTCGAATTTAACATAACTTTCTTCTTATATTTTATATTTGTGTTGTGCGTTTTGTTATGTATGTATGTAATCAAATTTATTACACTACTAAATATGTGTCATCGTTAACAACTACATTATATTCTATAGTCCTTCCACTTCAATAATAATTGTTTAATCAAAACACTCACCATGCTGATTATGACATAATCTTAACTAACATTATAAATATTAAAATGAGTTTGTTTGTTACGATTTCAAGCCTTTATTACTTAACCGATCATCATTACAATGTACATACACGTTGTCCAGTGTACAGAAAAGGGCATGCAAAAAAAAAATTGTTCTTATACCGAGAGATAGGTGAAGTTTACATTAACACAAGTGAAGCCGCGGTACAAAGTTAGTATAATATATATTAGACTCTATAACTTCAAAACATTTTAATTTTTGTCCAAAGTTACTCACCCACCATTACTACATAGTGGAATCACTATGATTCCATTAAACTATGACAACATGGTTTACAATGCCATAATAATTAGGGAGACAATTAGACAGGTACACAAAATAATCCGGCTACCGTCCGTTCGCGTGTTCCAAACCGCAGAAGCCCATCAACCTTATTTTGAAACGTTTGACGACAATAATTGCTTTTGGTCGTAAAACTAATGGAACGCATTGCTTATATGATTCGCTGTGAACTGGATTCTTGTATAAAATATACTTTAAAAGCAATATTGGTTCAGCAAGGGCCTGCTTAACAGCCCCGACGAAAGACTTGAATTCAAATCCTACGGTGCACCTAATCTTTCAGTTTTGAAACACATCAGAATGAAACTATAACTTGGTTGGAGGGTTTGATGTGAAACATCTATAGCGGCGGGTCAGACCGACTGTTGCCGTGGCGACACGTCGCCACATTATAAGAATTTTAATTGTTGTGTACAATGAATATACAGTGTACGCTTTTTATAACGTCGTTCGTTACAATGAAAAACTTTCTATTTTTACGATCGGCCGCCTGTCTGATCTCAAACGTCGCTACGTTATATGAATTTTAATTGTTGTATACAATGAATATACAGGGTACGCTTTTTATAACGTCGTTCGTTACAACGAGAAACTTTCGATAAAGTAGAGTAGTTTAATTTGGTTGATTTACCACAAAACCATTTATTCTTAATCTTCGTTCCTAATAACAAAACTCTTTCTAACGTAAAAAAATCGTCGATCCCTTATAATTCGTTATAAAGAGTGTACACTGTAAATGTTACTGAATCAAAACATCATATTTTTCTTGAAAAAAAGTCTTAATATCTTATTTCCGATTATAGTATATTTATATCCTGTGTAAACTATTATTTTATGCATATTACCTGTACAATATAATCTCGATGTTTCACATCTGCCAGGTGTCCCGCGACGACTTATATTTGCCCCTCTGGTTAACATGTACTCTCCAGTTGAAAATCTGCGATCAGACCTTTATAAATGTAATCCTGCAGCTAGACGTGAGCCAGTTCCTCTAGGTTTAACGAATTAATATTTTGGGCCACATCGCCACCTATCAGGTGAGGTGTACCTAAATGATAAACCTATATTTGCCCTTTGCAATATTAATTAAGTCAATATATCAATATCCAATGTCACGATGTTTGTCCACAATGAACTCCGGAAGTACTGAACCGATCTGAATTCATGAAACGTTGCCATTTATGGATAATTTGGTTCAACTTGAGAGATACGATAATTTATATTTCGATTAATGACCTCAATAGTTTTTAATTATAAATCAAATGATTGTAAATGTTGATTATTGCTATTAATTGTAAATTTCATCAGTCTCAACAGATGGCGCTTTATAGTAGTTTGTTTACAGAGAACTGTAGGATCGACTGTTATAGGTAACTTATACATGACGCCATGTTTTAGTTTTCAAAATAGTTTAAGATTATTTTAATTGAAGGTCTAATAACTGAGACTCAGCAACCTAATTCCGATTCCCGTAGAGTAACGCCTTCTTCAATCAGATAGCTCAAGGGTATCAAAGTGACTGAACCTCGGATTAAGTTGATGCCTTAAATTTATGGACCAAGTGACCAATCAAGGCACTATTTATATTGCCCGAGTAACATGAGTAACAGGTCAAATTGGGTTACGTAATTAACACTTATTTAAAACTTCACTAATTCATCTATTAATATCGGGAAAAAATAAAACCCAAATTTAATTTCTCAATATATTATTAACTATGTATAAATGGGCAGAGACAATATAGTTAAATACATTTTCCTCCTCCGTTTCTTAATCGATTTTCTTTATTCCTTTTTGTTTAACAGCTTTTGAGGAATTTTAGTGTATACATACAAAATGTAAATTTCTTTTTTTTTGTCACTAATAAAAAAAATGTTTTTTATGGTGAGCCAGTAGTAGTTCTTTATTCCATATCTTCTTGAATACCTTGTATTTTTCGTTTCTTCTTATAATATTCAATTTTTTCTTCTAGACTCGCTGAAAAACATGAATTGTTAGCTCAACTTATGTCACAGCGGCGTTTATGGCAAGTGAAGCCAGGACCGGATTCAGAGGTAGGCAGTAAACTTTGAAAGAAGGAATAACAGCTCCAAGTAATTTTAAATCAAGAATTTACGAATATTTCCCCTTGTTATTATTTATTGAAGTGAAAACCTCTTTAGGCGCGCTGAGCGATATTTTTTGGCAGGAGATAAATTTACTAAGCGTTACCGGCTATACTGCGCTTGCTCGGCTTTCGTCAGACTACATATAATATTAATATTTTTTATTGAGCGTATACAGACCATCGTATGTTTGGTTAATTAATAAACTCTATAAAAATGATTTGAATTACTATTCGGAGTACCAAGAGATTTGAAAGAGAGACTAATGATAGTAATTTCAATTTACAAATTATTACATTTAAATACATAATTAACACTATAACATTAATTTAAAAATTCAAAAGAGAACACAATTATTCCATTGTTTTGAGTTTTTACATCCGTCGGCAGTCCTTATGACTGCCTCGACTTGTTTTAAATGTATATGGGGGATCGAAGCCCCTGCTTATCTCTTCTAAATCCGTTCCTGAAGCTTAGACAAGATTGAGACTTCCTCTCCGGTGAATTAAATGTATTTTAACAAAAAAATAATAATATATTAACGCCTTTATATTTATTATCCTAACTAATATCATAAATATGACAGTGAGTTTGTTTGTTTGCTACGTTTTCACTTTTTAACTACTTAACAGATCATTATGAAATGTTTGCATACAACTTGTCAGTTGTATAGAAAAGGGGGTAAGGTAATTTTAACCTGTAGTTGGTAAAGCCACGCTGAAGCTATTACTGGTTTCAGGTCGGCTCGTCGCCGGTACTACCACCCGACACACAGAAACACTCACATCAACTAACAGTGCACGCATTGTTGCGTTTCCTTCGGTCAGTGAGAGCGCCGGAGACCCACCTCTATTACTGGTTTCAGGTCGGCTCGTCGCCGGTACTACCACCCGACACACAGAAACACTCACATCAACTAACAGTGCACGCATTGTTGCCAATTACACGAAAATCGTGTATGATGTCGTCATTTATAAAGATAAGAATGCAAACGAACTCACGGCCAACTGATAGTCTATTAACTGTGTCAAATCAACTTCATAGTAAATTGGTGGCAAATTGGTGGCTATCTATATCTATATATATGTAGTAAGAATGTAAATCTAGCGTGTCTGTATTTTTAAGATATATGTAAATACATTTCAATCATTTTAGTAAAGTCTGTCTGTCCGTCTGTTTGTATGAATATGTATCACTGCTAATATATTGCGTTCATGATAATACCTTTTATCACTTTATCAAAAGATATTGTAATTTTAATGACGACGCGACATAGTACGAGAGAAAAGTATATATGTAAATGGACTTAATACATACAAATGCCTATGTTAATCGCTGTTTTTTACATAACGTTTTCGCGAACGAAGTCGCAGTCACAGCTAGTTTGGGATATTTTTTTAATGACGTGTCATTCAAAAGGTTTTTTTTTCGAACTGACTACGCTATTGACCCAGCAAGGTCTTAACAGCTTCACCGGACTACTAAGGCGAGCGCTTAAGGCACTCAGCCGATTTTATTTTGACAACTAGCTCAAGGGTGCGCGGCACACCTCGGCTTTGACTGTTGCCTGATACATGCAATTCGCGACCTATCTGAGCTAACCTAAGGTAAACTAATTATTCATACATATATGAGTTGTTGAAACATATATGTGTACCAAGCATACACACCTCAACAACCCATATATATATTTCGTATCGGATAATATTCTAAACTATTTCAGTTTGGCATTCAAAAGGTTTTATCATGAACCCAGCACGTTAGCAGTGATGCGTGTTCATACAAACATACAGACATTTCTAAAAATGATTGAAGTGTATTTCATTGCTTATTCTTAGAAAAACAGCCACGTTACATTTCAATTTTTTATTACATGAAGAAGATAATCAAGTACTATGATAAATTTGAATACTTACAACAAGTACTTCTCTTGAGTAAAGGCGTGTAATTCCTTGGTTTGACCCCTTGCATGAGGCAATCTGTGTGAGCCGTCACTCTATCTCGCTCACTCTCGTCACTAGTCCACTCTTCTGTCTCGCCCGCACGAACAACTTTCGCATACTTACCATCAAGTTGCACGAGAGTATCTCTAATCATTGTTGATCTGAAAAATATACATTTTTTTGAAGTGAAACTTCTTTAGAATCGTGATTTCAAAACGGATGCAACGGAAAAAACGACAGGTAAGAGACGCAAATACAAAAATGAGTGAGACAGAGCGAGAGAGCAAATGTCGGTGGGTATGTACACTGTTTAATACTTGCTTGTATTTGAGCATTTAACGTGTGTTAGTATATGTGAACAGTACGTGAGGTAATACTACTGTACACTGTATGCGGCTGCGTATTACAGCTTTTTAGTAAGAAATCAGCGTGGTGTGTTATTATTTAACAGTGTTTGTG